>ONZH01025494.1:0-13280 GCA_900303285.1 Rhinella marina | reverse complement strand
AAGCACAGCAACTGATAAGAACAGATACTAAACTTGATTTCAGCTGCAGTGCCAGCATGAGCAGTGGTGTCACCTGCAGGCGGTGATGGACCTTCGTTGCACCTAGTTGGGTGCTTCCCTAACATGTGATGGGTATTTGCCTCGCCTTTCTTGGTCTGGGTGAGCACAATTGCCATGAGGGTAACCACCAGGCTGTTGCCTGAGAATTTGGGGTAATGGTGGGATTAGGCAGCCTCAGAGGCATCCATGCATGCTGCCCCTGCTGTTTCCTGTCCATTTCCGTGGTGTTTCCATCATTTTCTGAGGTTTCCAGGTTTTCACCCAGCCTTCCCTAGGCAGAGCCTTGGTCCCCCACAAAAATGCTCGAGTCTCCCATTGACTTCAATGGGGTTCGTTATTCGAAACGAGCACCCGAGCATCGGGAAAAGTTCGACTCGAATAACGAGCACCCGAGCATTTTAGTGCTCGCTCATCTCTAGTAACGCCCACATTTGCATTCTTGGCCGCAGCCTGCCTGCCGCTCTCCTCCGAAGCGGGCGGTAGTGCGCCTGCGCGAGAATTCAGAGGAGAGCGGCAGGCAGCTGGAGGTGTGGTTTCTAGAGCTGCCGTGCCGATGCTGAGGGGGGGAGGCGGCCAAGAATGCAAATGTGGGCGTTACTCCTGCCCTGAAGAGGAGCGCTTTATACAAGTAAGAAGGCGGGCTGGGCACAGGAGGGGGGTGTTACTGGTTCTGTTTATCGATAGTAACACCCCTCTGGGCTCCTTCACTTAAAATTTGCATATTAGAAACACGAGAATAAAAATAAAACCAAAAGTCCGAATTAAGAATAAAGACTACAGCTGGACACAAGGTACTTTATTGAACACAGCCATACTTTTAGGTTAATACACTCATATCATGTGACAGATTTCCTTTAAGCAGTTTGGAAAAGTTTGCTTAGAAAAAATATGGAGTCAGCTACATTAATAATTGCAACTAGATGGAGTCTGTTACATTAATAATTGTGACATGATGGAGTCGGTTATGTTAACATTAAGACATTCTATCTGTCCCTTATCCTGTCCCTTCATCTGGGATGTTCTACCCCTATGATCCCAGCAGCCCCTGATGGTGGGACTGTGGGACCTCTGGAACCTTGCCCTGCCCTAGTTATCCCTAATTCTCCCTACTACTAACTGGGTGATGATAACAAGAGGTTTCCGCAATAGACACAAATATCTAAAATGTTCGGGTTCCATCCGTCACACACCGGGCAATTCCTTCTGTTGTTCTGGGTGAAGGGAATGGGGATGATTGGGTTGTGCATAGGTTGAGTGAGGCTACTTTCACACTTTTTCCACATAGGCTCTCATAAACTGTCCAAAACTGATCAGTTTTGTCCTAATGCATTCTGAATGGAAAAGGATCCATTCAGAATGCATTAGTTTTGCTTCAGTTCAGTCTCCATTCCGTTTTGGAGACAGACACTAAAACACTGCTTGCTGCATTTTGGTGTCCGCAAGAAGAAACTGATCCAAACTGATCCGTTGTGACTCACAATGTAAACAAATGGGGACAGATCCGTTTTCTCAGACACAATAGAAAACGGATCCGTTTCCCATTGACTTTCAATAGAGTTCTTGACGGATCCGTCTTGGCTATTTAAAAAATAATACAACCGGATCCGTTCAGAAGGGATGCAGATGGTTGTATTATCATGACGGAAGCGATGTTGCTGATCCATGACGAATCCAGCAAAAATGCTAGTGTGAAAGTAGCCTAAGCCTTGAAGAAAAGACATGGACATGATTAATGTCCATGTCCAATTCCCTTGAACCAATTATTTGGATTCAGACAACTAATCGAATTTGGCCATTGAGAATTCCAGTCTTCCTCAGAGTTGACTTTTCTAAATTCCTCCTTAACTTTTTTTGCTTGTTCCAGATCATGCTTCACTTACATCACCTCATTGGGTCAATGTAGTGATAGCAAGAAGGACCTACCACCTGGCACATACCTCCTTGTGAAGCTGTTAGTCTAAAACTATGCTGTGCTGATTGGTAATCAAGACAAGTTGGCCCATGAGAGTAGACGTTATATTCAAGGCATTAGTGTTAAGCGAGCATGCTCGCCCGAGCACTATATTCGCTCGAGCATCGGTATGCTCGGCACATCACGGTGTTCGGCCGAACACCGCGTGTGCTCGAGTGCGATGCTCGAGTCTCCTCCCCGCATGTTTGTTCGCTGCTATGCAGCGAATAAACGTGCGGGAGAGTACTGGCATTCACTGTAATGTTGATTTATACGCTAATGCTACGCATTGTATGCTAATGCGTACGGATTTGTATGCTAATGCTACGTATTGTACAGTAATGCATATGAATTTGTATGCTAATGATACGCATTGTGCGCTAATGCGTACAAATTCAGTTAATTAGCGTACTTTTATATGTGAAAGGAGTAAAAGAGGAGAAGTCACGATTCTGACCTTTACCTATGAACCCGACACCCTCCCCTCTTCCCAGCAGCGGGGGCCTGGTTTAGTGCTCGGGTCCTCCCATTGACTTACATTGTGCTCGGGTGCTCTGTAGAATACTCGAGCATCACCAAATGTTCTACCAGAGCACCCGAGCACTTTGGTGATCAATCAACACTACAAGGCATTGAATACATAGTCAGTGACATTGTCAAATGATTTAGCTAATTTTCTAAAGTATGTGCATTATGTATGGCCAGCCCTAAGATTGCAAGTCAGAGTCCAAACTTATCTTCCTAAGGGGTGTATACCAGGGGTTTGACCTTAATTGATCTCTCAGTATCCCTCTTATATAACAAATGTTTGGGTATTTTACTGTAAGGAAATTCATCATGCTTCCATACCCAGATAGCAGACTGAAGTCTAGCTAGCGTACATGTACCTTGGGCTCCTACTGGCAACCATCGATATGCATTAGGTCCACAAACTATATATATTCCTCCAGGCAGCTCGAACAGTGTCATTTGGTGATGTGCCAATATAGCTGCTACATTTACTAGTTTTAGCGCCTCACCAGGACTTCTTGGTACTCTCTCCCATTGGGCTATGTTAAACGTAAGGACCAAATGGAGAGGACCTTTTGTCACAATCAGTCTACTCCTGTATTGCCCCCCTTGACATGCATGTAACCTTGTCACCTTTTATAAATTTATGAGCCTGCTTCCATGTCTGGTCATGTATGGTCCTCCCAAGGCACCCTGGTTCCCAAAGAGCATCCCCACACTGTGGATCTTTGGCAAAACTTACAGATACTGGTTGTTGGATGTGTCCTAGGTCCTAAGATGTCACGTTAATTCTAGTCCATCTCCCGTGGTTTTCCTCATACAGCTTTATATGAGGATTCTTACTTTGAGATATGTTAACCATCCACCATGGGCCACCCAGTTATTACCAATGGTGCACTTCTATTAGCCCACCTCTCAAGGGGTACCGGGGTTAAGTTACAACACTGGGGGTCAAGTAACTCCTTCTCCATGTGTGGAAAAGCCAAATAAGGCATAGTTTTGGCAGAAATTGGAGAATGAGTACATATCCAACAACCAGTCAAATTGGTCATTTTCACATTTTGATGGTGTTTAATAAACTTATTGTCCCAATTCTTTTCAAGGACATAATTTATCCCTCTCACCCCAAAAAGGATATGTATTAACATGAGAGAAAGTAAACTTAGGAATTGGTTGAAGGATCGCATGACTGGTAAGCCTTGCTCAGGAACCTCTTGCAATGTGAAACGTGGATCCATTGTGCTTTTCCCTCCAATGTCACAGATGTAGGAGTAGTTAGCGGAACTTGGAAGGATCCTTCAAAGCGTGGTTTAAGGGCTTTCCTGATGTGTCTTTTTACTAATACCCAATCTGGCTTCAAGCAATGAGACCCAGACAAAGAATCAGCATCTGGAAGAGAACCATACACTCTGCTATGTATATGTATCAAATTCTGTTGCAGGGCTCCCACATACGAGGTGAGATCAGAATGTAACATTGGCATCTGCTGTGGAAAATACAATTCTGTCTTGGGGGGGTGCCCCAAAACGAACCTCATAGGGGTTAAATCCTGTTTTCCTTGGTTCTTACTGAGTAGAGGGCAATTGGGAGACATTCAGTCCAAGGTTTTCTAGTCTCTGCCATTACCTTCTGTATCTTAAGCTTTAACATGCCATTCAACCTTTCGATCTTGCCGCTACTTTGTGGGTGATAGGGAGTATGCAATACCTGTTCTATCTCCACCAATCCTAGTATTTCCTGTAACACTGTTGCTGTGAAGTGTGTACCTCTGTCGCTTTCTATAGTCTCTGGAACCTCATATCTACATTCCACTTCAGAGAGGAGCATCCTGGCCACTGTTTTCGCGTTTGCCTTGGCGACTGGTCAAGTTTTCGGCCACCCTGAGAAGAGATCCACACAGACAAGCACAAACTCATACTGACCCGTCTTTGGTAGTTGAATTAAATCAATCTGCAGTCGTTGGAATGGGTATGATGGCTTTGGGGTATGCTTAAGAGGGACCTTAATCATCTTTCCAGTACCATGGCAAGCGTAGATCAGGCAGGCCTGAACAAAATGTGTAGCTGTGTTGTTGAATACCGGGGCAATCCAAAAATTATCTACCAGACTTACAATGGATTCCTTTGAGGCATGTGTGGGTTCATGTGTCAAATGGGTCATCATAGGGTACAGGGCTCGGGGCAGACAAAGTTTATTCTCTACTGCCCATATTTCACATTTCCTCTTCTCAGCCCACTTTTCCTTCCATCTCATAATTTCCTCATTTGAAACCTGGTTCTGCATTTAAGCCAGCAATGACATATCCACCTTCCCTGTTGCAGCTGTGGAGTGGTACACTGCCATCACCGGAAGGGGAAGTAGAGCAGCAGCTTTAGCTGCTTCATCAGCCCTGCAGTTTCACTTGGCTTCTACAGAGGTATCTTTCGTGGGTGCCTTCACCTTGATCACTGCAACCTTCTTTGTCAACTGTAAGGCCCTGAACAATTGTGCAACCATTTCTGCTTTCTTTATTGGTTTTCCTGAGGATCCAACAAAGTCTCTACTTTTCCAAATAGGTTCAAAATCATGTGCTATGCCAAAAGCATACCTGGAGTCTGTATATATGTTATCAACTTGTCCTTCCGCCATCATGCACGCTGCAGCGAGTTCCTTCAACTCCATCTCCTGTGCTGACATCCCAGAGGGAAGTGGATCTTGGAGCAGTACTTTATGTAAGGTGGTGACAGCAAATCCTGTCTGTGGTTCTCCCTCAAGGTAGTACTGAGACCCATCTATAAAAAGCTCAAGATCTGCATTAGGTATTGGACTATCTGTCACATTGTCTAGTTCTTTAGTTTCTTGTTTCATTAGTTCAAAACAGTCATGCACGTCATCTGAGTCACTAAATGGGACTTCCCTCTTCTGACTCCTTTCCCATCCCAGTTGTACATCAGTCTCTTGTTTTGTATCATCTCTGGCCTCATCATATCTGTTCTTTTCTTCCTCTGCCCTTTCTTCACTACCATCTTCTGGACCCAATGGAAGTAATGTAGCTGGGTTCAAAACTGTGCAGCGCTTGATAGTTAAATTTGGAGGGGTGAGAAGAGCTACCTCATATTTAGTGAGCCTAGCAGCAGATAGGTGTTTAGTGTTAGCCTGGGAGAATATCCCTGTACAGAGCAGGGGACTTTAATTGTGAGGGGCCTATCAAGGAGGATATCTGATACTTTTCCTTAAGTAGGGCTGCTGAAGCTACAGCCCTAATACAGGATGGTGCACCTCTTATTACTGAGTCAAGATGTGCTGAGTAATAGCCAAGAGGTCTTTGTTTGGAGCCATGTAGCTGGGTTAAAACACCCTGTGCATGCCCCTTGGTTTCATGGCAAAACAGATTAAAAGGCTTGGAGTAGTCAGGAATCCCTAAAGCTGGAGCTGAGAGGGAAGCTTCCTTAAGTTTGTGAAAGTTCTGGAGCTGTTCCTCAGTTAAGGTAAAAGGTTGACCCTTGTGAGCACGTGAGATAGCGTCATATAGGGGTTGTAGTAGTGATGAAGCTCCCAGTATCCATTCACGACAGTACCCTACCAGTCCCAAAAAGACCCGTAGATTCCTCACTGTTGTTGGGGTAGGAATTTTCTCTATGGCCTTTCTCTTTTTATGAGTTAGGTGTTCGGTTTTGTGTGAAATTGAGTGTCCTAGGAAAACAACCTTAGTTCTAACAAACTGCAGTTTATCTCTAGATGCCTTGTATCCAGTATGAGCTAAAAATGTAAGTAAGCTTACTGACTCTTTAAGACATATTGGCCTATCCTCTGCACACAAGAGTAAGTCATCCACATATTAAAGAAGCTGAGTGGAGACATGTTCATGTCTCCAACCAGCCAAAACTTGTGCCATTGCCTCACTGAAAGCTGATGGTGATGTGGCGCCTCTTTGTGGCAATGTGGTCCAACAGTATTGCTGGTTCTTATGGGTGAAGGCAAATATGAGCTGGCTCTGGGGGTTTAATTTGTGAGTCTATGGCTTTGGTTTGTTCCTCACTCAGAGAGTACTGCCTGATCCTTACTGGAACTGCACCGGATTTAAGTTTGATTTCTATGGGTGTAACTGCGACCTTTCCCACATCAGTCTTTCCTGAAGCCCAGAGGCAAAGTGGTACCATGTCTAGGGCTTTTGTATCCTCAGAATTAAGGGATTGGTCATGGCAGTATTAAGGGAGCAGAATAGGGCACTAGTGAGTGCGGAAAGTATTGGTTCTGATAGGTGGCCCGTGACCCTTACTCCTTGCGGGGTGAATCTGATGACTGCTTGAATTGCATGGAGTATATCTGCCCATAAAAGGTTGACTGGGCACTAGTGATGATCGAGCACCGCGGTGCTCGTACGCTTGGGTGCTCTGGCCGAGCACTCACTAAAAAAGCTGGTCCGACATAATCCACCGGGTCCCCCCCTTTTTTCTTTCTCCAGCCCGATACAACCAGCAGCGGCAGCCTGGCACTACCAGGGTGGGAAGGGACATGGTTATAACCCCTCCCAGCCTAATGGTACAGACTGCAGCCGTCCCAGAACCGGACCCTCAGTTTAGAAAGTCCGGTCCTGCGGGTACCCGGCTCTTCCCAACAACCCTGGTGGCGGTGGGTGCCAGGGTAATAGATGTTGGAGTTAGTGCTGGCCATACCGGCAAGCACTAAGCCCAGTGTTAGTAATCAGGGCCGTCTGTAGATAGCCATGATTACTAAAACTGCAATGTTGTAAAAAAAAACACACACACACTTACTTCCTCCTCCTCAGGCTTCTTCTCCTCAGCAGTGGAGCCACTTCATTACATTGCACCCTCTGCTGGTGAATGAAAAAAAGTACTCCTTTAATTCTTTAATGAAAAAAAAAAAAAAAAAAACGTGATAGGTGACGGATCCGTCATGAACTCCATTGAAAGTCAATGGAGGACGGATCCGTTTACTATTATTGTCAAACCAAACGGATCCGTCCGGATCCGTCGGCCGAACACTGAGCGGACACGAGCATAGGCATGCTCGGCCGAATAGCGAGACAGCGCAGAACCTCCCTTCAGGAAGAGTCAGATCTATCTCTGCGTTAGGTCCTGCTACTGGTTTTACTGTAGTGCAAAGTACCTTGACGGGATTGGGCACTGGATTGCCAATTTCCTAATTGTCGTCTCCCCCGTCTTGAACGAGGTGGACCTGTGTGATGATTTTGGGTTTAAGAGGGGAAAGATTAGGGCAATTGTGTTTGATATGTCCTGCCTTCCCACAAATGGAAGCACAGTCCCTTTATTTTTGCTACTTCTGGGTTGGGTTTGTTGGCATTGGCTTGGTTACTCCGATGTTTAGGGTATGTTCCAGTAGTATTTTGTGGAATCTGCATTTGACCAGCAGAGCTGGAAGAGTTAGTAATTGTGATCATAATAGGTTGGGGATATAATCCTTACTTTTGTTTATTTTTCTGATATTGATCCTCAATTCCCCTGAGGACTTGCAGTGACTGTTCCAAGGGAGTCAGTAGACATTCAGGGTGGGTAGACATTAACTGGTCTCTGAAATCTGCTCGCAGCCCATTAATAAAACATGTACACAAACGTTTAGCATCCTTAGGATTATTGGTATCATATCCTTGGTCTGTGAATATGATAATATAATGAGCATAATATTTATCTATTGGCTCATTATTGCCTTGGTGGAAGACTGGTACATAAGTAATCGGGCATATTGTTCCAAGTGTATCAACCACTGTTGTCCGGAGTCTATAGTCTTTAAGTTGTTAGGGGGAGATTGGGCTTGATTTCCTATTATGACATTCTGTACTGACTCGGCAAAATGACTTCCTGTCGCAACAGCACATAATCCCTTCATGTCTGACCAGGATGCATCACAATTTTGTTGTATGTGTACCATGGCTCTGTAAAAACCATATGGGTTCTTGTGAGGATCAGGCAACCCATTAGCCATGGCAAGTTGTTCAGACTGACTCCAGGGTTTATACCATGTAGTGTTATCTACTCTGGGAGGTCTTTGCACATTGTTTTCATCAATCCCCTGTGGGACAGTTGTTGTCTGAGTCATAACTGGATATGTGTCTATTAGGGAGGGGTTTGTGTGTGTAGAGGGGGCAATAAGAGGATGCAGGACAGTAGAGATGGCAGATGGGGATGCTTCTGAATAACTAGGAGGTAGAGGGGGTTCAATTCTTGTGCTGTCAGACATTGTATGGGACCTCTCTGTGGGCATTGTTCATCAGAAGAGAAACAAAAATTCTCCTCTAAAGAGTGTGACTTGTTTTCTGTACATATCCAGTTACTGGATCTCAATCTCCTGATATGTGGACGATCTGGAGATAATAGATTGACTATATGATTGACTACACTCTCCAGGGCCCTAGTGTCTCTCTCTGTAGACTTTGGCCTTACATCCGCTGTGGGTTGGGGCTGTAAGATCTTCCACCCTTCCCTAATTTCTTCCATTGATAAAGGGGGATAGATTGGAGCAATTGCCTTCCGAAATGGTTTATTCTGGCACAGAAGTAGAGAAGGGTGATGGGTAGTGTTGAGCGAGCACCTCTGTGCCTGTATGCTCAGGTGCTCTGGAGAGCACTAGGGGATGCTCGAGTGCTCGGCCGAGCACCCGAGCATAATGTTAGCCAATGGGACTAAACTAGGCACCCCCCCCCCCCCGCTCGGAAGAGGGGAGGGTGTCTGGTTAATAGAAAAAGGTCACGACTTCTCCTCTTTTACTCCCTTTACTGGTAAAAGTATACTAAATAACTGAACCAAATGCGCATGCATTACTTAGAAATGCGTACGCATTAGCATACAAATTTGTATGCATTAGCGTACAAATCAACATTACAGTGCGGGGAAGAGACTCGAGCATCGCGCTCGAGTACAATCGGTGTTTGGCAGAACACCGAGCGGACCCGAGCGTAGGCATGCTCGGCTTTACAGCGAGTTCGGCCGAGCATGTTCCCTCAACACTAGTGATGGGACTTCCGGGCTGTGGTGAGGTGCTCATCATCAGAATCTTGCTGCTCTACCACATACATGCCCTGTTGCCTCTTACCCCTTCTATTTATCACTTCTTCTGACACATATAACCATGTTTTCACCTTCTCCTCTACCCCTTTCTTTTCTATCCATTTACTTTCCTTTTTTTCTGAGCGCTTGCCATTTATCAGGATCTAAACAGCCAGTCTTGGGCATTTTTTCCCTTTCTTAACACTTCCCTCATACGTTCCACTGCCCATCCTCCCTTCAGTTCCCTCACAAGATCCATAGCACTTGCTCCCTGTGGTTCTGACTTTGCCTCAGTCCACGTACCTGAGTATTCTTTGCTATTTTGTGAGCCCATGATCCCCTCCGGATAGGGTAGCTACTCCTACTCGTGGGATCTACTTTCCTATGGACCTCCCTGCCCCTTTCGAGGATTGGATTCCTTAACACTAGTCCGTATGCCTTGCTACGGCACCCCTTGCTCTGATCCTTGAGCACATATACAGAGTCACCACCACCAGGAAGTTTCCAAGATAAGGTCAACCACACCTCCTCCCTCAGCCTTACCGGACCATTCACAGAATAAAACACTGTTCCCCACAGCCACTGATTTCCTATTGCACAGAATAGTCCAAAGACTTGTCTATATTCCATTCCTTTAGACACACGTATATTTCCCTGCTAGAGTATATGTTTCCCAGGTTTATCTAATTCAGGACTTATGCTTCAGTATATGAGATCTATGGGTGTCTTATCAATTTGTCAAATACTGCATCGCAGACAATGTTTACTCCACATGCACCATCTCTCACAGTAACCTCACACTCCCTTGAATCCTGTCCTAATGTCTATCTCTCTCTCCTGGCTGTTTGCACCTCTTCTATGGGTCACAAATCAGTCTCGCAGGAATGATATCCCGACTCGTGGGCGGGAGTGGATACCCGTCACTTCTGCAAGGATCAACTTCTGATCTGATTTCAGTGGACCCAGAGATCAGGGGCCGGAGGAAACACCTCGGACAATGCCGTTTAGATGTTATCTCTTGGTCTTTATTCTGGGTCCACGTATTGGAATCACAACAGAAGCGCTTCTGTCATTCACTCTCCTTTCACACACATAACCGCATGTATCAACAGGGACAAATATGACAAATAACAAATAAAATGAGGACAGACAAATAAACTTGACAAGTTCCCTGAGATTCCCCGTTTCCCACCCAGAATGAAAAGAGAACTCACCCACAAAGGGGAGGAGGGAAATCAGTAAGACAAGGGCTTACTCACCGCGGTTTTTATGTCTCTCCTTTCCTCTCGGGAGCTCCATTCTTGCTTCAGTCAAGGTAGGTGTAATAGGGATCATGGACCAGAGCCCTCAAATACTGTTAGAGTAGCTTCCTCTACTAAACTGAAAGTGTCAAGGTTCAAACGATTCACCGGCTAGGAGACATCAAGCACACACAGAATTGGTGTACAATAGAGTTTGGGTTTCACCTTCCTCAGTGTTTATACACAAAGACACAAACTCAAAGCCAATCAAAGAATTACGATATAGGACACTGACCAATCAGATTATAGATAACAGGGCATTATAGCATCATGTCAGGACAGAGCGAGCAGGTTATGGTGGAATGTGTGGATGAGGTTTGTGTGGTCTCACCTTTAGCCCATGGCAACCTAAACCAATATTGTTGCACACCATCCCCCTCCCACACCTTATACTGGAATGTCCTTAAGCAGTTTGGAAAAGTTTGCTTAGAGATGAGATGGAGTCAGCTACATAAATAATTATGACAAGATGGAGTCGGTTACATTAACAGCTGAGTAGCATATATGTTCAGTGGGCATGTGCTGCTGATGTTGTTCCACCCGAAAGTGGAGGTGCCGTCGGCTTTATCTACATTCGCCTCCACTTCCGAGTGGGATAAGTTCAATGGCGCTTGTGCACTGAACATCTTTGCTACTCAGCAAGCATCAGAAGATGGGATGCGCAGGAGCTGTGCTTACTAACAAATGTGCAGGTGCTCAAACTGCCTAAGCCCGCCTCTTGGTGCTCCAATGGCTCATTTGCATAAGAAATTTATCCACAACGCCAACACCTAGAAAGACAATACAGGTATTGTGTTACTCAGCTACATCAACCCCACCAGACTACAGGTGAGATCCTGATGACAGAGCTTCTTTAAGACTTCTCTTATTAAAATGTATAAACATAAATATTTCAGGAGAATGTATCTCCATAATTTGCAGGATGTTGTATTAACGATGAATAAGTAATAAAAAAGAACAATTATCTCTTCCTGTGATAATTGTATGCACTTAGCAGATGTGTTAGATGGATTGGACAGGGAGGTATATATACAGTACAGTATAGCTGGCAGCAACTTTACTGGTTATAGACAGAAGAGCTCTGCCCTCACCGACCAAAGGAAGGACATCCTGGAGGAGAAGAAAGGAAAGGTAAAAAAAAAACAAAAACAAAAAAACAAAAAAACATACTAGAGACATTATTAGAAAAATTAAGGACAGATCTTAAGCATCATTTATCTATCTATCTATCTATCTATTTATTTATTTATCTATCTATCTATCTCTTTAGAAAAAGAAAGCAGCACTCCAGTAACGTGAAAAAGTGGACGGTTTATTAACCCATCTGCCATCTATCTATGTTTATCCATTGTGGTAAAGTACATGGTAGAGGTGTGGAGAGGGTATATATCTCAACTGTTTTTTCCAGTTTAGTCGGGTGAGGTAACAGAAATCCAGAAATTGTGTTTCTTCAGAAAGGCATAGCTTGCTGGAGATCATTTTGTTTACAGTTATATGGGCTTGATTTCTTTGGACTGGGAGACAGATTGATAGCGGGGGTCTCTCAGTCCACACCACTAGTCCACTACAGGTGTTCACATGGCCTGAAATGATGCCAGCTGTGATTAATCACTGAGGGAAAAACCAACTCTCATTGTATGAGTCTGGGGAGAGGAATTGAGAAGGAAGCCTGCAGAGGCTCTTAATGGTCCCAGCCAAGAGGGCTGAGGGGCCACAAGGTTGAGTGAAGCCTGAGTATGGGGAGGGGGCGGTGATGCCAGGAGCAGAGGGGGCATCACATGGTCAGAGTCAGGAAAACTGTTAGACCGTATTCCCCGAAGGCGACATGTTAGTCACAACCAGAAGACTGCTGACCATATGGCGTGAAGTGTGAAGCCAGATCTCTCCCCTGGTGTGAACGGTGAGCTGGGTTAGGAAATCCTCTGCATAGTGAGCGCTTTGCCAGGCAAGAATTTGTTATGTTTGTGTTGATGTAACACATTGTGCCAAAGGATGCCAAACTTTTTTCGGACTGTAACCTTAGCTAAATGTGGAAATCTTTTTTTGCCGACCCATTGAGAGAGAGAGAGATCCCTACACTATTTATTTATATACATTATACAGTAAATTTATACTGTATACTGTATGTTACACTATTTATTTATATACATTATACACTAGTCAGACCACACATGGAGTACTCACTAGTCAGACCACACATGGAGTACTGTGTACAGTTCTGGGCTCCTGTGAACAAGGCAGACATAGCAGAGCTGGAGAGGGTTCAGAGGAGGGCAACTAAAGTAATAACTGGAATGGGTGGACTACAGTACCCAGAAAGATTATCAAAATTAGGGTTATTCACTTTAGAAAAAAGACGACTGAGGGGAGATCTAATAACTATGTATAAATATATCAGAGGTCAGTACAGAGATCTCTCCCACGATCTATTTATCCCCAGGACTGTGACTGTGA
>ONZH01025493.1:0-27439 GCA_900303285.1 Rhinella marina | reverse complement strand
AACTGCCGAATTACCTTCAGCTTCTCCTGGAAGACGCAGAGGAATCGCAACACCAGAATCCAGGAGCAATTCCTGCAGAGTGATTTGATGTATTTCTTTGCTTTACTCTCTCTCTTTTCTATGCTGCTATTAATGACGTTTTTTCCTCCCCTACACTTCTAAACTAGGAGGCTTTGGGCCTGTTATTTCTATTTACTGCTCACTGTTGGTTGCTTTACTTTACTTATTTTGAGTTCGGGTATACTCTAATAGTTAGTACAGTTTATCCAATATTCTGATGGGGTTGTAGTGAATCCCTCCTTATGCACACTTACCTGGATAGATTTATCCTATTATTCCTTATTTTCTGCATATTTTGTTAATGCTGTCAACGTTCTTCTTAATTGTCTTTGTATTTTCTTACACAACTGGCTGACATCAAGGTGATCACCTGGAAGCACGGGGAGAATGTCCCTCAGAAAACAATCTCGCATCCTCAACGACTAAGATCCTTGCACTGCGACATCGCCATCTTTCAGGAGCCCACTTCAAGATAGTAAAGTACCAACCACCCCTACATTTTTCTCGCCAATGTTCCACTCCTGCTACAATCTCACTAAGTCTCGAGTTTGTAACCATTGCCTTCAGGAGACACTCCCCTTACTCTCGCATCTAGTCTGATAGATACAGAAGGAGTTCCTTCCTGAAAGTATTATAGCTAACGCAAAGGTCACATTGCAGCTTATACGCACCTAACTGCAACCAAGTATCTTGGTTTATAGAGACTCTAGGGAAATTGAAAGCCTTCACAGAAGTGTATTCATCATGGGGGGCGACCTAATGTGGGCTCTTGAACCCCTGATTGATTCTTCCTTGGCAAGTCCCACTTCTCACAAAGAAACTAAGGGCTTTAAACGTGCACTTTTTCAAGCCTTGGGATCAGAGATTCTTGGCGACAGCAGTCGCTAGTAGGGCCGCCCCGGCTTACAGGACACAAGTCCATTCAAGAACGTCAAGGACTATTTCAAGCACGCTATAGGCCCAATCATGCAGCATATCAGCACTGGCGGCTGTGTGCGTTTCGATTGGCTGCTGCGCCACACCCACACACTTACGTGGCCAGCTGTGTTAGTGCAGGATCCCGCAAGATGCCCGCCCGGCCGCACCATTAGTTCTGCCCCCGCTGCATGTTAGCTCCACCCCCCGACAGCATGTTAGCACCGCCCCCTAGTTGAGCAGATGGAGGCTGGCTGCAATGGTCAGAGTCTCAGAGTGAGCCCCAACTAAAGCAAACATGGCAGTAAATTGGGGAAGGGGGGGAGTTGGACAACATAAGTAAGACAGTGATTCATTAGAGAGATTAATAATAATAATGTACAATTGCAGCCATCAGGTGAGTGCTGGTGAAGCACATGGCAGCAACAGAAGGCTGCACAATACTGCACCTAGCACGCATATATATATATATAATGATGGTAGCTTTTGGAGGGCTATGGGCATTATAAAAAAAATACAGTGCCATATAATTAAAGGAGTTGTTTATCTCAGATAGTGGGGGCATATCGCTAGGATATGCTCCCATTGTCTGATAGGTAATGCTCAGCTATTCCGTCTGCCCACAGAAATGAATGAGGGCGGCCGTGCATGCTCAGTTCCCCTTCATGACTTTCAAGCTCCATTCTCAATATAGGTGTGGTCCCTAATTTGAGAATGAAGCTTTGAAAGTCATGGAGAGCGCATTGCACATACATGGCTGCCCTCCATTCATTTTTATGGGGCGACTGAAATAGCTGGCGCACCTATCAGACAATGGGAGCATATCCTAGCGATATGACCCACTATCTGAGATAAAAAACTCTTTAAGATCAACCCCTCAATACAGTTCCCATGTAAATAACATTCTCAGACCCAGAAGCAAAGTGTACATGAGATTTATCTAATGTCATACTCTTTGCAGGTACTTTAATACGCTTTGGTTTTTCCACATGAGAATCTGTGTAGGAAAAATGGACATAATCTGTGGACGCACACCAAAGGCTACATGCACACCACAGTGAAAAAATGGACATGTGAGGAACGTTTTTAACGGCCATCAGCACATCCGTTTTAAGACCAATTTTAGTCTATGGGGTTATTCACACTGCAGTTTTTTGACGGCCAGTGAATAACAGATGTCAAAAATTAGAACATCTTTTACCTTGTCTATTTTTTATTGACCGACTGCCCCTATACAATTGAATGGTCTGTTTTTTAATGTTGTTTTTGAGAAAGGAATCAGTGAAAACGTCTGAAAAACAGATAAACTGTCCATTTTAATGGACTTTTTTTGTTATTGATTCCTTTCTAAGAAGCGGATGTTAAAAACAGACCCATTCAATGTATAGGGCAGTCGGTCAATGAAAAATGGACAAGATAGAACATGTTTCTATTTTTTTATGAAAAACCCCATAGACTACAATTGATCTGAAAAAAGATGTGTGACAGACATTAAAAAACATTCCTCACACATCTGTTTTTCACTGTTGTCTGCATGAAACAATAGGCTAGTCAGTGTAAGCCAGAGGCTTACAAACCCTCAGCGCTCCGAATAGACAACCTGTAGTGTGGACCTGGATATCTCCTGTATATAATTATATAAGTACAGCTGGTATAAGTTATACATCTTCTTGTATATAGCGATATGGAGCATGCTGGTATAACCTGGGTATCTCTGTATATAATTATATATGTACAGCTGGTATAAGTTATACATCTTCTTGTATATTAGTGATATGGAGCATGCTGGTATAACCTGGGTATCTCCTGTATATAATTATATATGTACAGCTGGTATAAGTTATACATCTTCTTGTATATAGTTGATATGGACCATGCTGGTATAACTGGGTGTCTCCTGTATATGATTATATGTACAGCTGGTATAAGTTATACATCTTCTGTATATAGTGATATGGAACATGCTGGTAATACCTAGATATCTCCTGTATATAATTATATATGTATAGCTGGTATAAGTTATACATCTTCTTGAAAATAGTGATATGGATCTTGCTGGTATAACCTGGGTATCTCCTGTATATAATTATATATGTACAGCTGGTATAAGTTATACATCTTGTTTGTAGTTTTTATACAGCAGGCGCAGGAAAATTAGGTTTAGGATGGGGAGCTACTAATAGGTCACTGCTGTGTGCTTGCCCCCCAGGCTAAAGTCTGCCAGCCAGCCCTGGCGACAGACACACCTACAGGAAAGGACTTATACTTATTATTCGGAGGTCCATAAATCGTACCAAAGAATAGATTACGTATTCCTTTCTTCGCAGCACCTAACATACCTTAAAGAGGTAACCATAGGAAAACATAGGAGTATCAGACCATGCCCCTGTAGCTATATCGGTTGTCATTTGAGACTCTTCCAAAAGAGAGTTTTCATGGCGTTTTAATGACAGCATTATCCGCAATAACACCTATAAACAGAAAATTGAAAATGTGCTCACGCAGTACTTTAAAGAGAATGTTTCTCCTCTTATTTTCCCCACAACAATTTGGGAAGGCCCCAAATAAGTTATTAGAGGAGAGCTAATCTCTCTTGGAACATGTGTGAAAAAGCAGAAGAGGCGGGAAATAGATGATCTGGTTAACAAAATCACTAAGCTTGAAGGGCTCCACAACAATCTCTAGCTATACAGACATTAGCCGAGCTTAAGTTTTTTAACTTAAAAGCTTCCAAGGCATATATGTACGCTAAGCATAAGATATATCTTCATGGAAATAGGGGGCTCTCGTTTGATGGCCCTTATGGCCAAAAAGAGGAGAGAACAGTTGTATATCCGGGAAATTAAAGATCCATTAGGAATATACACTCAAACACCAAAGACATAGCTACTCGGCTTGAGAGATTTTATGCCTCTCTCTACGACCTAAGACCTGGGGAAGATGTGGGTTCCATGGCCAGGCGAGATCTCATTGAAGAGTTTTTGGGCTCCTTAAACTTGCTCAATATTACCCCAACTCAATCAACATCTTTGCAAACTCCCTTTACCCTTCAAGAATTACAGAACACTTTAAAAGATTATCCTTCTGGGAAGAGCCCAGGCCCAAATGGTTTACCGGTTAGTTATTATAAAACTTTTTCTGAAATTTTGCTACCCCAACTCCTACTTGCATTTTTGGTGGAAGCTAACTGTAGGGCCTTTCCCACACAGACTTTTGATGGCTCACATTACAGTGCTTCCCAAAGAAGGTAAAGACGCAAAACTTTGTAGCAGCTACCGTCCCATCTTGCTGCTTAACACTGACATTAAACTTTATGCCAAACTCCTTGCGAACCGCTTGCAACCCCTTCTCCCTTCACTGATTAATGCAGAACAAGTGGGATTTATTAAAGGTAGAGAGGGAAAAGATAACACCTTATGGACTTTACCTTATTAATAGAGATGAGCGAGTAGTGTTCGATCGAGCTGGTATTCGATCGAATACTACGATATTCGGCGTACTCGATTTAATTCGAGATACAACGGCGATGGCGCACCTAGAATTCGTTTCCCCTCCCACCTTCCCTGGCGCTCTTTTTCCACCAATCACCATGCAGGGGGGGTATGACAGGCACGCTGAGCACGCTGGCAGCGCGAAAACGGCGTCTACATGCATTGGCTGGAAAAACCATGTGACCTCGAATATTAAAAACTCAGCTCTTCCTGCTCGTACGCATATGCTGCGTGAACTTAGTCAGGGACAGAGGGAGAAGACAGATTTTAGCTGTTGGACAGGCAGGAGCGTGATTAAAAGCCCTTATCAGGGCTACTACAGTGGACTTCAGTGATAGCTTACTACAATATAGACTTTACAGAGAACGGCTGCTGTATTCAGGGATAGCTGCTGGAGTAGGGACAGAGAGAGGCATTAGTGGTGTATTAGGTGCTCTGCTACATACCAAACTATATTTGGCACTACTGCTGTGTACCTTGAAAAATACAATATATAGGCCTTATAACTGGCAACTGTACTGTGCGTTCTTTGCAAAGTAATTTCTCATAACTGGTGTTCATACAACCGTCTGATTTAGTCTGTATTGTATTATATACTATAACTTACTGGGTTCTCTTGCAAAGTATTTCTCATAACTGTGTAAATACCACCGTCTGATCACTTAGTACACGGCTGTGTACCTTGAAAAATACAATATATAGGCCTTATAACTGGCAACTGTACTGTGCGTTCTCTTGCAAAGTAATTTCTCATAACTGTTGTTCATACCACCGTCTGATCACTTAGTAAACACGGCTGTGTACCTTGAAAAAATACAATATATAGGCCTTTAACTGGCAACTGTACTGTGCGTTCTCTTGCAAAGTAATTTCTCATAACTGGTGTTCATACACACCGTCTGATCACTTAGTACAACGGCTGTGTACCTTGAAAATACAATATATAGGCCTTATAATGGCAACTGTACTGTGTGTTCTCTTGCAAAGTAATTTCTCATAACTGTTGTTCATACACACCATCTGATCACTTAGTACACGGCTGTGTACCTTGAAAAATACAATATATAGGCCTTATAACTGGCAACTGTACTGTGCGTTCTCTTGCAAAGTAATTTCTCATAACTGGTGTTCATACACACCGTCTGATCACTTATACACGGCTGTTGTACCTTGAAAATACAATATATAGGCTTAACTGGCAACTGTACTGTGCGTTCTCTTGCAAAGAATTTCTCATAACTGTGTTCATACACACCGTCTGATCACTATCACGCGTGTACTTGAAAAATACAATATATAGGCATATATTGTATTTTTCAAGGTACACAGCCGTGTACTAAGTATCAGACGGTGTGTATGAACACCAGTTATGAGAAATTACTTTGCAAGAGAACGCACAGTACAGTTGCCAGTTAAGGCCTATATATTGTATTTTTCAAGGTACACAGCCGTGTACTAAGTGATCAGACGGTGTGTATGAACAACAGTTATGAGAAATTACTTTGCAAGAGAACGCACAGTACAGTTGCCAGTTATAAGGCCTATATATTGTATTATTCAAGGTACACAGCCGTGTACTAAGTGATCAGACGGTGTGTATGAACACCA
This sequence comes from Rhinella marina, assembly GCA_900303285.1. Lineage (NCBI taxonomy): Eukaryota > Metazoa > Chordata > Amphibia > Anura > Bufonidae > Rhinella > Rhinella marina. Next base: position 21,365 of record ONZH01025493.1, on the reverse strand, counting down.
GTTATGAGAAATTACTTTGCAAGAGAACGCACAGTACAGTTGCCAGTTATAAGGCCTATATATTGTATTTTTCAAGGTACACAGCCGTGTACTAAGTGATCAGATGGTGTGTATGAACAACAGTTATGAGAAATTACTTTGCAAGAGAACACACAGTACAGTTGCCAGTTATAAGGCCTATATATTGTATTTTTCAAGGTACACAGCCGTGTACTAAGTGATCAGACGGTGTGTATGAACACCAGTTATGAGAAATTACTTTGCAAGAGAACGCACAGTACAGTTGCCAGTTAAGGCCTATATATTGTATTTTTCAAGGTACACAGCCGTGTACTAAGTGATCAGACGGTGTGTATGAACAACAGTTATGAGAAATTACTTGCAAGAGAACGCACAGTACAGTTGCCAGTTATAAGGCCTATATATTGTATTTTTCAAGGTACACAGCCGTTGTACTAAGTGATCAGACGGTGTGTATGAACAACAGTTATGAGAAATTACTTTGCAAGAGAACGCACAGTACAGTTGCCAGTTATAAGGCCTATATATTGTATTTTTCAAGGTACACAGCCGTGTACTAAGTGATCAGACGGTGTGTATGAACACCAGTTATGAGAAATTACTTTGCAAGTGAACGCACAGTACAGTTGCCAGTTATAAGGCCTACATATTGTATTTTTCAAGGTACACAGCAGTAGTGCCAAATATAGTTTGGTATGTAGCAGAGCACCTAATACACCACTAATGCCTCTCTCTGTCCCTACTCCAGCAGCTATCCCTGAATACAGCAGCCGTTCTCTGTAAAGTCTATATTGTAGTAAGCTATCACTGAAGTCCACTGTAGTAGCCCTGATAAGGGCTTTTAATCACGCTCCTGCCTGTCCAACAGCTAAAATCTGTCTCTCCCTTCTCCAGCCTCTGTCCCTGACTAAGTTCACGCAGCATATGCGTACGAGCAGGAAGAGCTGAGTTTTTAATATTCGAGGTCACATGGTTTTTCCAGCCAATGCATGTAGACGCCGTTTTCGCGCTGCCAGCGTGCTCAGCGTGCCTGTCATACCCCCCCTGCATGGTGATTGGTGGAAAAAGAGCGCCAGGGAAGGTGGGAGGGGAAACGAATTCTAGGTGCGCCATCGCCGTTGTACTCGAATTAAATCGAGTACGCCGAATATCGTAGTATTCGATCGAATACCAGCTCGATCGAACACTACTCGCTCATCTCTATTAATAAGGTAAAGTACCCATAAGGTGTTATCTTTTCCCTCTCTACCTTTAATAAATCCCACTTGTTCTGCATTAATCAGTGAAGGGAGAAGGGGTTGCAAGCGGTTCGCAAGGAGTTTGGCATAAAGTTTAATGTCAGTGTTAAGCAGCAAGATGGGACGGTAGCTGCTACAAAGTTTTGCGTCTTTACCTTCTTTGGGAAGCACTGTAATGTGAGCCATCAAAGTCTGTGTGGGAAAGGCCCTACAGTTAGCTTCCACCAAAAATGCAAGTAGGAGTTGGGGTAGCAAAATTTCAGAAAAAGTTTTATAATAACTAACCGGTAAACCATTTGGGCCTGGGCTCTTCCCAGAAGGATAATCTTTTAAAGTGTTCTGTAATTCTTGAAGGGTAAAGGGAGTTTGCAAAGATGTTGATTGAGTTGGGGTAATATTGAGCAAGTTTAAGGAGCCCAAAAACTCTTCAATGAGATCTCGCCTGGCCATGGAACCCACATCTTCCCCAGGTCTTAGGTCGTAGAGAGAGGCATAAAATCTCTCAAGCCGAGTAGCTATGTCTTTGGTGTTTGAGTGTATATTCCCTAATGGATCTTTAATTTCCCGGATATACAACTGTTCTCTCCTCTTTTTGGCCATAAGGGCCATCAAACGAGAGCCCCCTATTTCCATGAAGATATATCTTATGCTTAGCGTACATATATGCCTTGGAAGCTTTTAAGTTAAAAAACTTAAGCTCGGCTAATGTCTGTATAGCTAGAGATTGTTTGTGGAGCCCTTCAAGCTTAGTGATTTTGTTAACCAGATCATCTATTTCCCGCCTCTTCTGCTTTTTCACACATGTTCCAAGAGAGATTAGCTCTCCTCTAATAACTTATTTGGGGCCTTCCCAAATTGTTGTGGGGGAAATAAGAGGAGAAACATTCTCTTTAAAGTACTGCGTGAGCACATTTTCAATTTTCTGTTTATAGGTGTTATTGCGGATAATGCTGTCATTAAAACGCCATGAAAACTCTCTTTTTGGAAGAGTCTCAATGACAACCGATATAGCTACAGGGGCATGGTCTGATACTCCTATGTTTCCTATGGTTACCTCTTTAAGGTATGTTAGGTGCTGCGAAGAAAGGAATACGTAATCTATTCTTTGGTACGATTTATGGACCTCCGAATAATAAGTATAGTCCCTTCCTGTAGGGTGTGTCTGTCGCCAGGGGCTGGCTGGCAGACTTTAGCCTGGGGGGCAAGCACACAGCAGTGACCTATTAGTAGCTCCCCATCCTAAACCTATTTTCCTGCGCCTGCTGTATAAAAACTACAACAAGATGTATAACTTATACCAGCTGTACATATATAATTATATACAGGAGATACCCAGGTTATACCAGCAAGATCCATATCACTATTTTCAAGAAGATGTATAACTTATACCAGCTATACATATATAATTATATACAGGAGATATCTAGGTTATACCAGCATGTTCCATATCACTATATACAAGAAGATGTATAACTTATACCAGCTGTACATATAATCATATACAGGAGACACCCAGGTTATACCAGCATGGTCCATATCACTATATACAAGAAGATGTATAACTTATACCAGCTGTACATATATAATTATATACAGGAGATACCCAGGTTATACCAGCATGCTCCATATCACTATATACAAGAAGATGTATAACTTATACCAGCTGTACATATATAATTATATACAGGAGATACCCAGGTTATACCAGCATGCTCCATATCGCTATATACAAGAAGATGTATAACTTATACCAGCTGTACTTATATAATTATATACAGGAGATATCCAGGTCCACACTACAGCGTTGTCTATTCGGAGCGCTGAGGGTTTGTAAGCCTCTGGCTTACACTGACTAGCCTATTGTTTCATGCAGACAACAGTGAAAAACAGATGTGTGAGGAATGTTTTTTTAATGTCTGTCACACATCTTTTTTCAGATCAATTGTAGTCTATGGGGTTTTTCATAAAAAAATAGAACATGTTCTATCTTGTCCATTTTTCATTGACCGACTGCCCCTATACAATTGAATGGGTCTGTTTTTAACATCCGCTTCTTAGAAAGGAATCAATAACAAAAAAAGTCCATTAAAATGGACAGTTTATCTGTTTTTTAACAGACGTTTTTTCACTGATTCCTTTCTCAAAAACAACATTAAAAACAGACCCATTCAATTGTATAGGGGCAGTCGGTCAATAAAAAATAGACAAGGTAAAAGATGTTCTAATTTTTGACATCTGTTATTCACTGGCCGTCAAAAAAACTGCAGTGTGAATAACCCCATAGACTAAAATTGGTCTTAAAACGGATGTGCTGATGGCCGTTAAAAAAACGTTCCTCACATGTCCATTTTTCACTGTGGTGTGCATGTAGCCTTGGTGTGCGTCCACAGATTATGTCCATTTTTCCTACACAGATTCTCATGTGGAAAAACCAAAGCGTATTAAAGTACCTGCAAAGAGTATGACATTAGATAAATCTCATGTACACTTTGCTTCTGGGTCTGAGAATGTTATTTACATGGGACTGTATTGGAGGGGTTGATCTTAAAGGAGTTGTTTTATCTCAGATAGTGGGGTCATATCGCTAGGATATGCTCCCATTGTCTGATAGGTGCGCCCAGCTATTTCAGTCGGCCCCATAAAAATGAATGGAGGGCAGCCATGTATGTGCAATGCGCTCTCCATGACTTTCAAAGCTTCATTCTCAAATTAGGGACCCACACCTATATTGAGAATGGAGCCTTGAAAGTCATGAAGGGGGAACTGAGCATGCACGGCCGCCCTCCATTCATTTCTGTGGGGCAGACGGAAATAGCTGAGCATACCTATCAGACAATGGGAGCATATCCTAGCGATATGCCCCCACTATCTGAGATAAAACAACTCCTTTAATTATATGGCACTGTATTTTTTTTATAATGCCCATAGCCCTCCAAAAGGCTACCATCATTATTATATATATATATGCTGTGCTAGGTGCAGTATTGTGCAGCCTTCTGTTGCTGCCATGTGCTTCACCAGCACCTCACCTGATGGCTGCAAATTGTACATTATTATTATTATATCTCTCTAATGAATCACTTGTCTTACTTTATGTTGTCCAACTCCCCCCCTTCCCCAATTTACTGCCATGGTTTGCTTAGTTGGGGCTCACTCTGAGACTCTGACCATGCAGCCAGCCTCCATCTGCTCAACTAGGGGGCGGTGCTAACATGCTGTCGGGGGTGGAGCTAACATGCAGCCGGGGGCAGAACTAATGGTGCGGCCCGGGGCGGGCATCCTTGCGGGATCCTGCACTACACAGCTGGCCACAGTAAGTGTGTGGGTGTGGCGCAGCAGCCAATCGAAACGCACACCAGCCGGCCAGTGCTGATATGCTGCATGATTGGGCCTATAGCGTGCTTGTAAATAGTCTTGACGTTCTTGAATGGACTTGTGTCCTGTAAGCCGGGGCGGCCCTACTAGCGACTGCCTGTCGCCAAGAATCTCTGATCCCAAGGCTTGAAAGTGCACGTTTTAAAGCCCTTAGTTTCTTTTGTGAGAAGTGGGACTTGCCAGAGGAAGAATCAATCAGGGGTTCAAGAGCCACATTAAGGTCGCCCCCCATGATGAATACACCTTCTGTGAAGGCTTTCAATTTCCCTAGAGTCTCTATAAACCAAGATACTTGGTTGCAGTTAGGTGCGTATAAGCCTGCAATTGTGACCTTTGCGTTAGCTATAATACCTTTCAGGAAAAGGAAACGTCCTTCTGTATCTATCAGACTAGATGAGAGAGTAAGGGGAGTGTCTTCCTGAAGGCAATGGTTACAACTCGAGACTTAGTGAGATTGTAGCAGGAGTGGAACCATTGCGAGAAAAATGTAAGGGGTTGGTTGGGTACTTTACCTATCTTGAAGTGGGTCTCCTGAAAGATGGCGATGTCGCAGTGCAAGGATCTTAGTCGTTGGAGGATGCGAGATTGTTTCTGAGGGACATTCATCCCCCGTGCGTTCCAGGTGATCACCTTGATGTCAGCCATTGTGTAAGAAAATACAAAGACAATTAAGAGAACGTATGACAGCAATTAACAAAATATGCAGAAATAAGGAATAATAGGATAAATCTATCCTAGGTAACGTGTGCATAAGGAGGGGATTCACTACAAACCCCATCAGAATAACTTGGATAAACTGTACCTAACTATTAGAGTATACCGAACTCAAAAAGATAAGTAAAGTAAAGCAACCAACAGTGAGCAGTAAATAGAAATAACAGGCCCAAAGCCTCCTAGTTTTAGAAGTGTAGGGGAGGAAAAAACGTCATTTCAATAGCAGCATAGAAAAGGAGAGAGAGTAAAGCAAAGAAATACATCAAATTCACTCTGCAGGAATTGCTGCCTGTATTCTGGTGTTGCGATTCCTCTGCGTCTTCCAAGGAGAAGCTGAAGGTAACTTCGGCAGTTCAGCTACGTCCATAATCTGGAGCCAAGATGGGATATCTGTAGGATCCAAGGCGATGTGCTCGCAGAAGGGAAGGACATCTTCTGGACGTCTTACATATCTTGTAGTGCCTTGAATATTGCAAGTTAGGCCAAAGGGAAACAGCCAGCGGTAGGTGAATCTTTTGGCACGAAGGGCATCAGTTATCGGCTTCATCTGTCTCCTTTTGCTGAGCGTAACTGGTGATAGGTCTTGGAAAAGCGCAATTTGCGAGCCTCCATAAGTTAGATCTTGAATCCCTCTAGCTGTTTTCAGCATGAGGTTTCTGTGCTGGAAATTGAGAACCTTGCATATAATATAAATCTCTAGGCGGGTCTCCATCTTTGGGTTTGGGCCTAAGAGCTCTGTGTGCCTTTTCAAGGATTAGGTTGCCAGCCAAGTCCTCTGGTAGGAGCGGTTTTAAGATTGAGTAAGTAATCTCAAAAACATCGATTGACAGAGATGATTCAGGGACGCCTTTTATGCCTTTTAAGTTGTTCCTTCTGCCCCTATTATCTTGGTCTTCTACATAGGACAATATGTTGTTTAGATGGACCTGGCATGAGATAAGTGCTGCTGAAGTAGCTTCGCCATGGTTTAACAGGGACAGCTGGGTTTCTTCAAGTTGTTCAACTCAGCCACCTATCTCCCTAATGTCCGAAAGTTCGGATAATACTGGTTGTAAGGCGGCTTCAATAATTTTTTGCAAGGTTTTTTGAGAAGTATGGAGTTGCAATTCTGAAACTTGGGGCACTTCTTTGTCATGGCTTTCTGGATCCGACGATTCCAGTTCAAATAGTTGAGAAGCGGACATTCGTTGCTTTTGTACAGCTTGGGAGTAAGGGGCATTTTTATTAAGGAATTTTTGAAGATCAGGTTGGTTTTTGTGAGGCTTAAGTGAGCCGGACATGTCTGGTTTGCCCACTTTTACCATTTTGAGGTTCGTAGCCCCTTAAGAGTATGTTAGCTAGGTGAATCTGAACAGTATGAACAGTAAGCCAAGGGTCTTTAGCAAAAACCCTGTAGGTTAATTAGCAAAACATAAGATCCACAACCCCCCTATGTGGGGGAGAAAAAATTGGGCCAAAGACCCTGAGAAAAACTGGTCTCTTACAGAATTATATATAAGGTTAACAGGAGACTGCTATCTGGGCAGTCCATAAAAAATTAGGACTCAGTCCTGCAAATAGATTGTGGCTGGAGCGTTGGAGGAATGTAAGTCCGCGGGCATACACTTCAAGGTCTCCCCTCTCAATAACGACGGTGCTCCCAGGCTAGACAGTGCTGAGGATGAGCTATGTGAGCTCGATGTAGCCTTATTTTATCGAATGGCTGACACCAAGAGAATGTCTTTTCTATCTCTGATGGAGGGTAGGGAGAGATAGAGGCTCGTTATGTGAGTACACTCTGCTCCCGGAGAGAGTACACTCTGCTTACGTGAGACACTCTGCTCCCGGAAGCCTTGCCGAAGAAACAGGGTAAACTGAGGTAGGATTCCAATATGGCATCCGTGAGGTGGAGGGTGGAAAGAGTGCACGAGGGAAACAGCCGATGCCCCCTACAGATGCTGACCTGATCGGGTGGAAGCCTCCTCTCGATCCCTCTATGTTCACCCCTGTGCCCGGGTCCATGGTAGGACTAGCTGAAAATTGATCAGCGTTTCCGATGCGGCAGAGGGGCCGTAACTCCAGGCCGAGGCTTCAGCCTGTTTGCAAGGCCCCGATCAAGACTCCGCTTCACCCGCACTCCGGAGCTTTCTTGATGGCTCAAACTAATAGCGCCGGGGTGAGGAGATCTATCTGAGCCTTTGTGAGCGACCAAAGCGATGTTAGATTGCCGATGGCTATAGATTATCCGCAGATGGCCCAGAGCTCGGCAGTTTAGCCTCCTCTCCGCTCGGCTGCAGGCCACGCCCCCGCAAGAAACCAGTTTGATCCAGACTATAGTCTGGAAAATGTATCTTTTTTTGGGGATGGGTTAAAGCCAAATATGCATATATGCTGACATGGATCCGCAAAAAATACAGAAGACATACAGAAAGTGTTCCATAGCATTCCGCAATTTTGCGGACCCATTGACTTGAATGGGGCCATGGATGTGATTTTGCTGCCAAGTATAGGACATGTTTTATTTTTTTGTGGGAGGACTTCCGTGAGATACGGAAGAGGAATGCACACGGTGTGCATTCTGTTTTTTTTTTTTTCCTATGGAAAGTGAATGGGTCCGCATGGGTCCGCATCTTATCCGCAAATTTGTGAAATGTAAATACGGTCGTGTGAATGAGCCTTTACTCTTTTACATCTGATAGGTCTGACAGCCAGTCCTCCTTGGTGTATTTTGCTTCTGCCACATTAGGGAGAGTCTCCAATTTTATGCAGGAATTCCATATATATTCTATGTAGCAGATACAGTTAAGAGACCTGGTGTGGCTCACAAAGGGACAACTTTGGAGTCCACTACCATATATATTCCCATTGTCTTGGCTCTATGGGGTCAATATCACATTCCTATCTTGCCTGGAGCTGGAATGGGAAATGTAACCATATATTTGAGAAACAAATACTATATAAAGCTTTTTGTAGAATAGGATTGGCCCACAATATCATCCAAAGTAAATTGCTTTATATATTCCTCAGAAACTTTTGAATCAGTGGAATAAGTCTGCCACAGTTGCAAATATTTATAAAATTGCACATAAGACAAGCAATACTCCTATTAAAGTTAGCTAAATTGCTTAAAATGTGAGCCAAACAATAAATGGGTTACTTATCTGACTCCATACCCTTCCAGTCATCAAAGCCCCCCAGAAAATAAAATTCAGTGTCCCATGTCTTGTCCCATGATGACATACATCATATGAAGTGGTTGTCTTTATCTCAAACATTTTCCCTTCTTCCATAATTGTCTGTGAATACAACATAGCATAGGAAGTAGAGATGAGCGAATCAATTCGTATCGAATCTTGGGAATTTGTAGCCGCGAATTGAATCCGAATATTAGGTGATTCGCTTCGGCTTTGTATGCATTCGCTACGTAGTTTGTCCTATTAATTATACGCTATTGCTGCGTATAAGTTACTGTATACGCTGTTAGTTCGTTTATCGTGCGCAAAAGCCCGGGAAGAAAGCGGTCACCTGACCTAGTGGGCAGGGCTTGCTCTGATTGGCTCAGGCTCGGTAAGCCAGTGACGCATCACTTCTGCTGCGACTGCTGAGATGAGCAGAAGCACTGTGTGTGAAGTTGTGAGACCTGTCTTGAAAATTTGATATAATAGCTCTGGGAATCCATATTACACATATCAGGGATACTGCAGGGAAATTGCAGGGCCAGTTCAGGGCTAGTATTTAATCAAGCAGGGAGAGAGACACAGGGAGAGATAGGGAGAGACAGTGAGATACAGGGACAAAGACCAGCTGCAGAGCCACAGAGTGAACTGAAAAATGTCTGGAATGGATAAGCAAAAGGGGTCCAGTTCCAGCCAGACTTTGAGCTTAAAAAAAAGGGAGAAGGTGGCACAGGGCAGCAGTGCCAAAAGACCTGTAGCCAGAGCATCTACTAGTAGTATTCGCAATACTTGGCCGTTGTTCCATATGTTGATTTTCGTACCTGCGGCAGCAAGGATCCGGAGGGACCCTTCACCCGCTGGATCCGGGCTGCCGCTAGTGTAGAAGTAGCCTTACATTCAACTCTAATGAACAGTTGTAGCTACATGGGAATAGTTTGGGGCTGGAGGATCCCGTTCCTAACCACTAGTGCTCTTACTGAGTTACTTACTCACTCCCACGTAGCTTGGATGAAAAGTAAATTAAATATGTTTTCCACTTGCTAGAGGATGCAGGTACTACAGGGGCCGCCCTGCCTCGATGGTTGTGACGCCGTCGTTGACGGCGCTCTGCAACATAAAAATGTACACAATTGTTAGATGATGACTCTTTTTAATACTAACACATACTACTATTAAGATATTATGGGTGTGAGAGGGGGGCCATATCATATTTTTTTCTTCTAAAAAGGTATTTATGGCAATAGATAACGTTATCGTCGCAATAACTTTCTTTATATCGTTAACACGGTGCGGTAGGAATACTTTGGATATCGCCCACTGACAGTAGCTGCAGCATGGGCACGTCTTTGAGTCTGTGTGTAGGAGGAGGAAGCGCTAACTATGAAGGGGCATATAAGGGTACTTTATTTCGAACTAGTGCATTTGCCTGACACAAACGGGAGGACGGCCAGCACCATTAACAATAATGACTATAATACCTTCACTTAAGTTGTTTGGGTTGAGAGTTAGGCGTTGCCTAGCATGAAACAAAATTACTGCAGCGCACTACGCACGACCACGTTGTCCTTCTATACTTTTTTCATTATTCGCAGTGACTGCTGGTATATATAGAATACAGTACACTAATTTTTTTACGTTTTTACTTATCAAATATTTTGTTACTCACCCTGCTGTATCTCTGTGTGGATCTCATTAAACCGCTCTGGGCATTTGAATTTCTGATCGGACCATTTCCGCTGGATCTGGCCCGGGGTCCGCTCGGTGTAGAAACGATGGTGCAGGCCTTGGATCACCTGCTGGATCACCTCCTTCTTATGCTGGTTTGGATGGCGGTGTGTGCCATCGTAATCCTCTCTGTCCATCAGTCGGATCAGGAATTTCAGCTCTTCAGAGCTAAATGATGAGGATCACCTGGATGCCATTTTCGAATATTCGCTCTGCCTCTGAGGAGTGCATGTCTGCGTATTACGTAATCGCGTAGACAATAGTACGCCGAGGATTCGTACACTATTGTATGCGCAAATGTTCGCTAATAGCACATAATAACGTATATTTTGTATGCAAATACAACAAATCTATTCGTCGAATATACGAATCTTAGGAAAACTTCGGCGAATGTTCGGCGAATAATTTTTTGAATGATTCGCTCATCTCTAATAGGAAGTTTCTCAGTGTTATTTTGGTACCTCTTTGCTTCCAAAGCCTCAAGTAAGAACAGGGTATATACTTTTTGGGAAGTGTTCCATTAGTGTCTGACCCTTGTCCCAGTTCTAAACCTTGTAGATTCTGTGCCAGGGAAACTAGATAATAGAAATAGAATGGGTTATAAACTGCTGTGTTGCCTTATATTCAACTAAATTAAGCCTCTGAACATTCTGTTGACCTTATTTAAGTAGCTCTATGGAATCCATACTGGTATATTTGGGAGTAGGCAGTGAACTTAGACATCCAAATCATGTTGATAAGATTTGCCCTTCCGACAAGCGCTAGAGACACTTTTGAAATGCCTATATTTAGTGAACCTTTAAGAAATTCTGCTTCCCTTATGTTTATTTCAGAAAAGGGTGTGTGGCATTTCAGTTGTAGTCAGCAATTGATCTTTAAAGGATATGGACACCTTTGAAAAAAAAAAAAAATTACACTAATGAATTTATTTGGTGGAGAAAAGTATTTCTCCAATTGGTTGTATCTATTTATTTATTTATTTATTTATTTTCATTTTTGAGCTACAGCCTGCTGTGCTTCCTTATGCACAGCAGGCTGCTCTCACTGAGTTTACAGAGAATTCGTCAGATGATGGATTCTCTGTAACTCCTCATGCTGCACATGGGAGCGCGCACTGCTCTCAAACAGCGATGCAGACTGCCAGCTGTAACATACAGCTGACAGTCTTCTCCAAACTGCAGACATAACCCCTTCCATGCCGTGGTCCTTAGGGACCTCAGTAGGGAAGGGGCTAACATGCCCCCATCCCCCCTGTTCAGCAGCCTCTACACTGGCCGACAGTTCAGACCAGGGCATAACCCCTGACACACCCCCCGCCACCCCCCTTCACCCCCCCTCACCCCCCCCCCGTCATCACAGTACCCCGCCCTCTCTTTTAAAATGGCAGAGCAGTGGCCCCTCTCCTTCAGGAGGATGACGAGGACGCCACCGCACCAAAGATAGACTATGCCCCCCATACCAATAGCCATGCCTCCTCCCCTCCCCCGTTCAGGATGGCCAAGGGGAACAGATGGTCAGCTGTAACACACAGCTGACAATCTGTGCTTCGAACGGCCGACATGATGCTGGCACCCATGTCGGCCGTTTAATCCCTTCCATGCCTCAGTCCTTAGGGCGCTGTATGGAAGGGGCTAACCATTGGGCCATAGCTTGCTATGGTATTATATGAGTCTGATCAGTGTACTGCAGTGTATTATAGAGCCATCAGACCCACTGGTTCTGCAAGAACCAAGTGGGTCTGGGTTAAAAAAAAAAGTAAAAGAAGTGAAAAAAGATATAAAAAAAACTTTTGTGTAAAATAAAATTAAAAAAAATGCACACAGAGACAAAAACATGATTTTTTTTCCCCAAAAATGCTTTTATTGTGTAATAAAAATTTTAAAAATGCACATATTAGCAATTGGCGCGTCTGTAACTACCTGCTCTATAAAAATGTCATGTGATCTCACCCATCTAGTGAACGCCGTAAAAAAATAAAATAAAAAATGTGCCAAAAAAGGCATTTTTTTCACCTTACATCACAAAAATGTTAATACCGAGCGATCAAAAAGTCATATATGCCCCAAAATGGTACTAATCAAATCGTCATCTCATCCCGCAAAAAATGAGACCCGACTTACGATAATTGCCCAAAAAATATTAAAAATATAGCTTTCAGAACATGGAGACACAAAAACATGATTTTTTTTCCAAAAATGCTTTTGTTGTCTAAATCCCCCCAAAAAATTAAAAAACAGACATATTAGGTAACACTGCGTCGCTAGGACCTGCTCTAATAAAATATCACTACATACACTGTCAGGTGAACATTATAAAAAACAAAAAATAAAAACTGTGCTAATTAATATCATTAATATCATACCTCCCAACTGTCCCAGATCCAGCGGGACAGTCCCGGATTGCAGTGGCTGTCCCGGTACGGGGCAGGTATGTCCCGGTCTCTGGCAGCTGTCTCTGCATCCATAGGACGCAAAGACAGTTGCCTGTTACATGAAGAAGCAGACAGACGGAACTGGCTGCCTGCGTCTTACATCCTCCCTCCCGTCCCTCCTGCAGCTCTGCATACCTCCTGCAGCTCTCTGTAGCTCTTTTCTGGGCAGAGGGTGGGGCCGGCCAACACCCTTGGCTCCGCCCCCTCCAGACAAAAGAAGCCGATGTCCTGCTGGTGATGCTGCTGCTAGGAAGAAGGTAAGTATAAGGTTTTTATTTTTTTTTACTTTCTGTGAGGGGCATAATGTAGGCACATTACTGGGGGCACAACATATTACTGGGGGGCACAATGTGGGCATATCATAGGGGGCACAATGTGGGCATATTACTGGGGGGCACATTGGGGGCATATTGCTAGAGAGCACAATGTGGGCATATTACTGGGGGGCACAGCTGGTCATATTACTGGGGGCACATAACTGGGCATATTCCTGGTTGGCACAGCTGGTCATATTACTGGGGGCACATAACAGGGCATATTACTGGGGGCTCAGCTGGGCATATGACTGGGGGCACATAACAGGGCATATTACTTAGGGCACAGCTAGGCATATTAATTAGGGCATATAACTGGGGAATATTTACTATGTGGAGCAGTAAGGGGACTGGGTGGGATTAGGTGTATAGTGGGCAGAGTTGGGGCGTGGCCTAGTGCTGAAAAAATTTGCCACACAATGTATCCCTCTTTGTCTCTTTACAAAGTTGGGAGGTATGTAATATGAAGGTGCAGGCCAATTAATCCGGCAACAAATCCAGGACAAAATAAGAATTAAAAAAATGCAGCACTCTAACAAAAATGAGTGAAAAGAAAAACACTGGTCGCAACTAGAGATGAGTGAACTTGTGTTTCAAGTTTGGCGTACAAGGTTCAGGTTATGTAAGAATTCCGTTATGGATTCCGCTACTATGGACCATAACTAAGGGTCCATTCAAATGTCTGCATGCAATGTCATAGCTTGAAAAGAGACTCTGTGAATGAGTTGAAAACATTGTGACCACAGGGGTGAATAAAGTGTTTGAGAGCGCTGTCATTTATATATATATATATATATATATATATATATATATATATATATATATATATATAAAACATAAAAATAGGCAGCACTCTCAAAGTAAAATGAAAAGCAGAGGAACTTTATTCACCCATGTGTAGGACGCGACGTTTCGGCTCAGATTGAGCCTTTCTCAAGCAACAACTGAATCACATATTTATGCAAAAAGTGCAGGTGCTCAAAATCACATGACTCAATTAGTGACATGATAAATAATCAAATACAAATACACAATTTCATGATATAGGTGTAAAAGTCATATAAAAAACCTCAAGTGACATATGTCTCATACATAGTGCCAAAGTTGATATAAAAAGTGATATTCATGATTCCCATTGGTGCATAATAATAAAACTCATTGATTATAAAGGTATATTGTACAGCTGTATATAATTCATATAATGATCCTACCATGGGGTAAGGGGGTGAAATCATGATCCATGTGAGGACGCCCAGCCTGGTTGGCGTCTGGTATCGTCCACTGCGCATAACATTGCAAATAACAAAATAATGGAGCGCTGTATGCACAATGCGCATGTCAAACATGTGCAGTGCTAGCCAAGAAATCATGCCCTCCATATTGAAACAGGTATAGTGCCCAAAGATTAAGTGTATAGCGGTCCCGATGTTATTATATATTCAGACCGCAACATCCAAACACCCCAATGTCAGAATAAGGCACACGCACCCCTTTCCAGTGATAACCGGATCAGTAACTCACGCTACATACGCGGAGTCATACTTCATGGTTGCCAATGGTACCGGCATGGTGTGAATGATATATAGGAGCAGGGGAGGAGCTACCAGAATTGGGAGACTCCAACCCGCTACATGGGAGAGGATTTTGACCCGGGGTTGCCAGGAGCTCTGACTGGTGGCGATGTGGTTGCCCGTGGCCAGGCTTCTTCCGCTATTTCGTCAGGCTCCTCCTCCAGCCGACGGTCTCTGGCTGTGGATGCGCGATCATAAGTGCCAGGGACATGGCTGGTGTGCACACTCGCTCGCGGCCTGTTTCTGGTCACCGGAAAACGCAAGCAATATAGTCTGTTTATTTTCTGTTCATTTGGTATCCCATGAGTTAAGTTTTGTTCCTTGCTTTCTCCTCCCAGTCAGCTGGTTGGGTGGGGTCTGCTAGGTATTTAAGGCCCTTAAATGTGAGCCTTGCTGCCAGTGTTTGGAGTCTCCTTGCTACTACCTGGTTTGTCATTTGTGCTCTGCAGTTTAGTTTCTAGTTGTTCTTTGACCCTTGGCGTGTTTTTTGACTACTCTTTGCTTGCTGATTTTGTTCCTGACATACTCTCCTGGTTTTGACGCGGCTACCTGACTATCCATTTGGTTCTTGTTGGTCTGTCTTGTTTGTCTTCCCTTCCCCTGCACTTTTGCTAGTGTATTTCAAGTCTTCAGGTTGTCGACTCTAACAGCAGAGACTTTCCGCTACTTACTTACTTGATCGGCGGCGTCTTGCTGGGCGTTTAGATGCCGTGATCACATGTGATCACGGCATCTAGTTGTGTCTGAACCCGGAAGCGAACGGAAGCGAACGTGTGGCCAATCGGGGTGTCTGTACACCATATGAAAACTGTAATCCTCGCTGATGAGGATTACAGTTTTCAAAGTGCAATTCTTATTCTGGCCACTAGATGGCAGGCCAGGATAAGAGATGAGCAATTTTTGGATTTATCTCAGTCTAGAAAATCCCTGATTGCTCATAAAGAAAAAAAAAAGGCACAATATATACGCTCATATTTGAGCTTTCAAATAGTCAAAAAAAAATTAAAAAAAAATGTTAAAAAATATATAAAAAATAAAAAAGATATAAAAGTTCAAATCACCCCCCTTTCCGTATAATTAAAAAATAAATACCTAAATAACAATAAATATAGACATCATGGGTATCACCGTGACTGAAAACGCCCGTACTTTTAAAATATAAAAAAAAAATTCCAATACGGCGAATTGTGTGGTGGAAAAAAGCGTCCAAATGGCGATTTGCCGTTTTTTGTCACTTTTTTTTCTAATAAAAAGTGATCAAAAGTCATACACACCACAGAATGGTATCAATAAAAACTTCAGATTGCCCTGCAAAAAATGAGCCCCCATACAGCTCTGTACACATAAATACCAAAAAGTTATAGGGGTCAAGATATGACAAGGAAAAAAAAAAGGGCAACTTATTATTTTATCACTATCAAAACGCAGGAAAAACTATACATATTAGGTATTGCCGGATTCGTACTGACCAGTGGAATGAAAGTAACAGGTCAGTTTTAATGCACATTGAACGCTGTAAATAAGAAACCCGTAGAACTGTAGTGGAATAGCGTTTTTTTTGCAATTTCACCTGATTTGGAATTTTTTTCCCGCTTCCCACTACACCATATGCAATATTAAATGGTGGCGTTGGAAATTACAACTTGTCCCGAAAAAAAAAGCCCTCATACAGCTATGTGAACGAAAAATAAAAGACTTATGGCTGTTTGAAGGCAGGGAGCGCAAAACGAAAATGCATAACCGAAAAAACCTCCGGAAGTGAAAGGGTTAACATTTTAAAAGAATCAACAAGTGGGTCACAATTGAGAAGTGGAACGAAATTTATTAGATCATTTAAACCTTTTTTTGTAATAATAAAACTGAAAAGTTGGCCGTGCAAAATTATTAGGCCCATTTACTTTCAGTTCAGAAAACTCACTCCAGAAGTTCATTGAGGATCTCTGAATGATCCAATGTTGTCCTAAATGACTGATGATAATAAATAGAATCCACCTGTGTGTAATCAAGTCTCCGTATAAATGCACCCGCTCTGTGATTGTCTCAGGGTTCTGTTTAAAGCACAGAGAGCATCATGAAGACCAAGGAACACACCAGGCAGGTCCGTGATACCGTTGTGGAGAAGTTTAAAGCCGGATTTGGATACCAAAAGATTTCCCAAACTTTAAACATGCCAAGGAGCACTGTGCAAGCGATCATATTGAAATGGAAGGAGTATCAGACCACTGCAAATCTACCAAGACCCGGCCGTCCCTCTAAACTTTCATCTCAAACAAGGAGAAGACTGATCAGAGATACAGCCAAGAGGCCCATGATCACTCTGGATGAACTGCAGAGATCTACAGCTGAGGTGGGAGAGTCTGTCCATAGGACAACAATCAGTCAAACACTTCACAAATTTGGCCTTTATGGAAAAGTGGCAAGAAGAAAGCCATTTCTCAAAGGTATCTATAAAAAGTCTCGTTTACAGTTTGCCACAAGCCACCTGGGAGACACACCAAACATGTGGAAGAAGGTACTCTGGTCAGATGAAACCAAAATCGAACTTTTTGGAAACAATGCAAAACGATATGTTTGGCATAAAAGCAACACAGCTCATCACCCTGAACACACCATTCCCACTGTCAAACATGGTGGTGGCAGCATCATGGTTTAAGCCTGCTTTTCATCAGCAGGGACAGGGAAGATGGTTAAAATTGTTGGGAAGATGGATGGAGCCAAATACAGGACCATTCTGGACGAAAACCTGTTGGAGTCTGCAAAAGACCTGAGACTAGGACGGAGATTTATCTTCCAACAAGACAATGATCCCAAACATAAAGGAAAATCTACAATGGAATGGGTCAAAAATAAATGTATCCAGGTCTTAGACTGGCCAAGTCAAAGTCCAGACCTGAATCCAATTGAGAATATGTGGAAAGAGCTGAAAACTGCTGTTCACAAACGCTCTCCATCCAACCTCAAAGAGCTTGAGCTGTTTTGCAAGGAAGAATGGGCAAGAATTTCAGTCTCTAGATGTGCAAAACTGATAGAGACATACCCCAAGCGACTTGCAGCTGTAATCGCAGGAAAAGGTGGCGCAACAAAGTATTAATGCAAGGGGGCCGAATAATTTTGCACGCCCCACTTTTCAATTTTATTTTTACAAAAAAAGTTTAAATTATCCAATAAATTTTGTTCCACTTCACAATGTGACCCACTTGTTGATTTGACGCCAAAAATTTAAAATGTTATATCTTTATGTTTGAAGCCTGAAATGTGGCAAAAGGTTGAAAAGTTCCAGGGGGGCCGAATACTTTCGCAAGGCACTGTATGGTGTTATTGATTTTTAGTGCACAAAGGGTTTCCATAGCCTTTAAAGTTTTTATGCCACTCTTCCGAAAAGAAAGATGACAATGAACTATACTAAATACAACTTGACGCTATGTAGTACCGTGTGCCACTTCCCTAACATATTAATTTTCAGTCAAGGCTCCAATGGGGCTTCCCAGAGGACAGCAGCAGCAGAATATGTCACTTTTATTGCAAATCATGTTTGGGCGTGGGTCCTGGTACTGTCTTAAAAAGTGTACACTGTCTTGGAGTACATAACATTCTGAATTTGTACTTTAGATTGACATTCTATTCCAATATGTGTGTAGTAGTACCGCAATCATACCAATATCTTCTAAAAGACCTGAAAATGCTGAAACATACTGTATATTTGAAATGAACAATGTGCATTCAACTCTTTATACTTAAATAGCAAGTCTCTTTTAGTCCATCAGTCTAATAGAGGGCTTTAACCTATCTTGCAACATTTGCAGTTCTATTAATTGTTGAACAAGAAGAAAACATTTCAAATTGACATACCATGCATTTCTCAATGGTACTGGTCTTCCTTTTATAGCATACCACATTCTTTTTCATTGTTAAAATCCATTTGCACTTAGGTCCTTAAATCAATGATTAATTATGCCAGACAATTACATTGTATTGATACTTTGCCTTTGATAATTATCCGTTAATGAAAATAATTTTATTAAGCTTCAGAAACAAATGTTTTACATTTTTAGTGATGTACATTTCATTTACAAGTTTTAAATCTGACAAATGTGTAACTAATTTCAAGCTACTTTTTTTTAGGATTCTAAGTATAAATGTAACTAAAAACTGAGTAATTCTTGGAATAACAGAATTGTATACCATGGACAAATGATAATATTTTGGATTAAGTGAAGCACACTTCTGATCATAGATCCAAAGTTGCTTCAGTCAAAACTTCATTTGAATGCTGTACGGAGATATGTCTCTATACAGCATTCAAATGTATGGGCTCTGCCGAGGTGAAATTTTTTTTTATCTCCAAAGTCGCACGAGACTTCATTAAATAACTTTGGCATTTAATTATTCAACTTGAAAACAATTTTAAAACTGGGATCCAACATCGGCTTTTGTACCCAGGAACTAGTAGGTACCAAAGCTGACTTCGGATCCCCGTTTTAAAATTGTTTTCAAGTTATAAAATTGAAGTCCGAAGTTATTCACCGAAATCTCGCGAGACTTTGGAGATAACGAATTTCACCTTGGCGGAGCCCATACATTTGAATGCTGTACGAGGACAGATCTCCATAAAGCATTCAAATGACGTTTTGACTGATTTTAATCTACGTTTTGATCTATGATCTGAAGTGCGCTTCACTCAACCCTACTAATATTAGCTAAATGTATTTTCTTTTAATCCACACAAATGGGGATTTCTGCTTCTGTCTCGGACTGTAAATAGTACATAAAATGACTATTAAGAAATATTATGCTTTTGATAATGTTGAAAGGGTTTATTTGTGGAAAGTCTTGGAATGTTTTGGTTTTCCTTTGGAGCTTATTAGGTGGTTAAAGATCCTATATCCAACTGCAAGGTAGTGTCTTCATTTTTTAGGATTGATCATGGTACTAGACAAGGTTATCCACTGTCTCCTATTTTACATCATTAAAGGACCTTTGGGCATAGCTATTAAAGAGTATAGGAGCATCAGGGGCTTTGAATTTAGTAATATATCAGACAAGATTCTGCTATGTTTTGGAAACATACATCTGAGTCGTTGGGTACTGTCTTATCTATCTTGGACAATGTCTCTGCAGTTTCTGGCTTAGAAATAAAGAAAGAAAAGTCAATATTGATGCCATTAGGAAGAATTCCACATACATATGAGCAAATCCCAAGTTCTGAATATTTCTCTTCCTAGCCATCAGTCCTACCTGCTTTCTGCTAAATCTCCTTTTGATTGGTCACAGCCCAACATTAAATTCCTAGGTATAAAAATCTCCTCTTACCCTAACCAATTATACAGAAATAACTTCCCACCTTTACTGTGTGAGATTTCTAAAATACTAACATTCTGGGCAACCCCATATATATCATGGTTCGGTCGCAAAACCGTAGCAAAATATCTCATATGGCCAAAAATCACGAACTTATTGCAAGTGCTACCTACAGTATACGTGTCAGAATTCAGGGGCGCTGCGACCCTCCAGCGGATGTTGGGTGGGTGCGGGCGTTCCCGTGTCCTGACGCTATGCGGCGCTCATCCCAAGTGCAAGACAGAAAATCCTCTTGTAACACTTAGGTTCCTATAGGGTTAAAGGTTTGGCTAGTTTTGCTAGTTTTACTGGCAGGCGTCCCTGCCAGTAATTTTGGTCCATTCAAGGGTGTGGCTGGGATCCCTGCTCCTATCACGCCTTGGGGCTGGGACTCTAGCCACTATTTAATATCACACTCGCCATTCATCTGTGCCTGCTATAGAGCCTTGTGCCTAAGCTAGCTACTCTGTGTTTATCCGGTATTCCAGTGACTCTGTACCTTTTTCCCTGGTTTCTGTTACTGTTATCTATCTTTTGTGTTATCCTCTGTTTATTCCTTCTTGGTTCCTTTACCTTTTACCCCTTCAGTTCCTGACCTGTTTTGGGTTGTTCCTGCTGGTGTTTTGTTTTGGTTGTTTGTCTCGTGTTCCACTTTCTTCAGTGTAATTGCAGTCTTCGGTTGGGGCCGGCCTGTTAAGGAGCCGGGTTCCCCCAAAAGGCAGGGACAGTGGTTTGGGAGGAGTGTCAGGCCATCACTTTGTCTGAGTCATTTGTGTCCCCCTGACCTACTCCTCACAATACGTATCCCTAACACCTTCTACATAACGGTCAACAGAATCTTCTAAAAACATATTTGGAACTCCAAGAAACCAAGAATCAAATGCTTGACGCTACAATTCCCACAACATTTTTGCGGCATTGATCTTCCTGCTTCACAAGTATTTACACAAGCTGTTCACCTTAACAGAATAGTTTACTGGATCCAACTCTGGGTACCCAAAGAAAAGGACATTTTGTGGTTTACGCTGAGACACATTGTCTTCTCTAACCAAAATAAACCACTTTCTTCCAAAAGCAATATATTTACATCAGAAACCTGGTGGATCTGGAGTTTGAGAGAAGTTCGCCCGAAATGCTCTCCCTTCCCATCCCCATTATTGCAAGTCAGAGATATTTTCTATGACAAAGTTCGAGTCACTTCTCGCTCAACAGAAATCATCTAGGAAGGAGATAGTGACCCTCAGTAAACTACTACTATCCCCAACAGATTATACTACACACACCTTCATAAAGGCATGGGAATCTGACCGTGCTAGGAATTTAACGCCTGATGAACTTCAAAAGCTCTTTCTTGCGCCTAAACAATCCTCCAAGTGTTTGAGAATGCAAGAAAGTGTTACAAGATACTAACCTTACACCAGTGTTGCTAAATCAATATAACCCTAGCTATATATCCATGCTGCTGGAGATGTGGTCAACATTTG
>ONZH01025492.1:0-10493 GCA_900303285.1 Rhinella marina | reverse complement strand
CCACATAAAATTTTACCCTGGACACAGCATGGCGTGACAACAGAGTGACCAAGTTGAGACTGAGGTAGCAGGTGAACAACATAAAATTTTACCCTGACTCAGCATGGCGGTCAACCCAGAGTGATCAAGTGAGACTGAGGTAGCAGGTGAAGCACATAAAATTTTACCCTGACACAGCATTGCGGTAAACCCAGAGTGACCAAGTGAGACTGAGTTAGCAGGTGTATCACATAAAATTTTACCCTGATACAGCATGGCGGGGACAACAGAGTGACCAAGTGAGACTGAGTTAGCAGGTGAAGCACATAAAATTTTACCCTGACACAGCATTGCGGTGAACCCAGAGTGACCAAGTGAGACTGAGGTAGCAGGTGAAGCTCATAAAATTTTACCCTGACACAGCATTGCAGTAAACCCAGAGTGACCAAGTGAGACTGAGGTAGCAGGTGAAGCACATAAAATTTTACCCTGACACAGCATGGCGATGACAACAGAGTGACCAAGTGAGACTGAGTTAACAGGTGAACCACATAAAATTTTACCCTGATACAGCATGGGGGTGAACCCAGAGTGACCAAGTGAGACTGAGGTAGCAAGTGAACCACATAACATTTTACCCTGACACAGCATGGCGTGACAACAGAGTGACCAAGTGAGACTGAGTTGGCAGGTGTACCACATAAAATTTTACCCTGACACAGCATGGCAGTGACAACAGAGTGACCAATTGAGACTGAGTTAGCAGGGGAAGCACATAAAATTTTACCCTAACACAGCATGGCGGGGACAACAGAGTGACCAAGTGAGACTGAGTTATCAGGTGAACCACATAAAATTTTACCCTGACACAGCATGGCGGTGACAACAAAGTGACCAAGTGAAACTGAGTTGGCAGGTGAACCACATAAAATTTTACCCTGACACAGCATGGCAGGGGACAACAGAGTGACCATGTGAGACTGAGTTAGCAGGTGAACCACATAAAATTTTACCCTGGCATAGCATGGCGGGGACAACAGAGTGACCAAGTGAGACTGAGTTAGCAGGTGAAGCACATAAAATTTTACTCTGACACAGCATTGCGGTTAACCCAGAGTGACCAAGTGAGACTGAGGTAGCAGGTGAAGCACAAAAAATTTTACCCTGACACAGCATGGCAGTGACAACAGAGTGACCAAGTGAGACTTAGTTAGCAGGTGATGCACATAAAATTTTACCCTGACACAGCATGGCGGTGACAACATAGTGACCAAGTGAGACTTAGGTAGCAGGTGAAGCGCATAAAATTTTACCCTGACACAGCATGGCGGTGAACCCAGAGTGACCAAGTGAGACTGAGGTAGCAGGTGAAGCACAGAAAATTTTACCCTGACACAGCATTGCGGTGAACCCAGAGTGACCAAGTGAGACTGAGGTAGCAGGTGAATCACATAAAATTTTACCCTGACACAGCATTGCGGTAAACCCAGAGTGACCAAGTGAGACTGAGGTAGTAGGTGAAGCACATAAAATTTTACCCTGACACAGCATGGCGGTAACAACAGAGTGACTAAGTGAGACTGAGTTAGCAGGTGAAGCACATAAAATTTTACCCTGACACAGCATGGCGGTGACAACAGAGTGACCAACTCAGACTGAGGTAGCAGGTGAACCACATAAAATTTTACCCTGACACAGCATGACGGTGACAACAGAGTGACCAAGTGAGACTGAGTTAGCAGGTGAACCACATAAAATTTTACCCTGACACAGCATGGCGGTGACAACAGAGTGACCAAGTGAAACTGAGTTTGCAGGTGAACCACATAAGATTTCACCCTGACACAGCATGGCGGTGTACCCAGAGTAACCAAGTGAGACTGAGGTAGCAGGTGAACCACATAAAATTTTTCCCTGACACAGCATGGCGTGACAAAAGAGTGACCAAGTGAGACTGAGTTAGCAGGTGAACCACATAAAATTTTACCCTGACACAGCATGGCGGTGACAACAGAGTGACCAAGTGAGACTGAGTTAGCAGGTGAAGCACATAAAATTTTACCCTGACACAGCATTGCGGTAAACCCAGAGTGACCAAGTGAGACTGAGTTAGCAGGTGAAAAACATAAAATTTCACCCTGACACAGCATGGCGGTGAACCCAGAGTGACCAAGTGAGACTGAGGTAGCAGGTGAACCACATAAAATTTTACCCTGACACAGCATAGAGGTGACAACAGAGTGACCAAGTGAGACTGTGTTAGCAGGTGA
Organism: Rhinella marina; assembly: GCA_900303285.1. Lineage (NCBI taxonomy): Eukaryota > Metazoa > Chordata > Amphibia > Anura > Bufonidae > Rhinella > Rhinella marina. The sequence goes on along the minus strand of ONZH01025492.1, from coordinate 8,244 downwards.
AGCACATAAAATTTTACACTGACACAGCATGGCGGTGACAACAGAGTGACCAAGTGAGACTTAGTTAGCAGGTGAAGCACATAAAATTTTACCCTGACACAGCATTGCGGTGAACCCAGAGTGACCAAGTGAGACTGAGGTAGCAGGTGAAGCACATGAAATTTTACCCTGACACAGCATGGCGATGACAACAGAGTGACCAAGTGAGACTGAGTTAGCAGGTGAAGCATATAAAATTTTACCCTGACACAGCATGGCGGTCACAACAGAGTGACCCAGTGAAACTGATTTAGCAGATCAACTACATAAAATTTTACCCTGACACAGCATGGCAATGACAACAGAGTGACCAAGTGAGACTGAGTTAGCAGGTGAAGCATATAAAATTTTACTCTGACAAAGCATGGCGGTAACAACAGAGTGACCAAGTGAGACTGAGTTAGCAGGTTAACCACATAAAATTTTACCCTGACACTGCATGGCGGTGACAGCAGAGTGACCAAGTGAGCATGAGTTAGCAGGTGAAGCACATAAAATTTTACCCTGAGACAGCATGGCAGTGACAACAGAGTGACCAAGTGAGTCTGAGTTAGCAGGGGAAGCACATAAAATTTTACCCTGACACAGCTTGGCGGTGACAACAGAGTGACCAAGTGAGACTGAGTTAGCAGGTGAAGCGCATAAAATTTTACCCTGAAACCGCATGGTGGTGACAACAGAGTGACCAAGTGAGACTGAGTTAGCAAGTGAACCACGGAAAATTTTACCCTGACACAGCATGGCGGTGAACCCAGAGTGACCAAGTGAGACTAAGGTAGCAGGTGAACCACATAAAATTTTACCCTGACACAGCATAGTCGTGACAACAGAGTTACCAAGTGAGACTGAGTTAGCAGGTGAAGCACATAAAATTTTACCCTGACACAGCATTGCGGTAAACCCAGAGTGACCAAGTGAGACTGAGTTAGCAGGTGAAACACATAAAATTTTACCCTGACACAGCATGGCGGTGAACCCAGAGTGACCAAGTGAGACTGAGGTAGCAAGTGAACCACATAAAATTTTACCCTGACACAGCATGGCGTGACAACAGAGTGACCAAGTGAGACTAAGTTAGCAGGTGTACCACATAAAATTTTACCCTGACACAGCATGGCGGGGACAACAGAGTGACCAAGTGAGACTTAGTTAGCAGGTGAAGCACATAAAATTTTACCCTGACACAGCATTGCGGTGAACCCAGAGTGACCCATTGAGACTGAGTTAGCAGATTAACTACATAAAATTTTACCCTGATACAGCATGGCGGTGACAACAAAGTGACCAAGTGAAACTGAGTTCGCAGGTGAACCACATAAAATTTTACCCTGACACTGCATGGCGGTGACAGCAGAGTGACCAAGTGAGCATGAGTTAGCAGGTGAAGCACAGAAAATTTTACCCTGAGACAGCATGGCAGTGACAACAGAGTGACCAAGTGAGTCTGAGTTAGCAGGGGAAGCACATAAAATTTTACCCTGACACAGCTTGGCGGTGACAACAGAGTGACCAAGTGAGACTGAGTTAGCAGGTGAAGCGCATAAAATTTTACCCTGAAACCGCATGGTGGTGACAACAGAGTGACCAAGTGAGACTGAGTTAGCAAGTGAACCACGGAAAATTTTACCCTGACACAGCATGGCGGTGAACCCAGAGTGACCAAGTGAGACTGAGGTAGCAGGTGAACCACATAAAATTTTACCCTGACACAGCATAGCCGTGACAACAGAGTTACCAAGTGAGACTGAGTTAGCAGGTGAAGCACATAAAATTTTACCCTGACACAGCATTGCGGTAAACCCAGAGTGACCAAGTGAGACTGAGTTAGCAGGTGAAAAACATAAAATTTTACCCTGACACAGCATGGCGGTGAACCCAGAGTGACCAAGTGAGACTGAGGTAGCAAGTGAACCACATAAAATTTTACCCTGACACAGCATGGCGTGACAACAGAGTGACCAAGTGAGACTAAGTTAGCAGGTGTACCACATAAAATTTTACCCTGACACAGCATGGCGGGGACAACAGAGTGACCAAGTGAGACTTAGTTAGCAGGTGAAGCACATAAAATTTTACCCTGACACAGCATTGCGGTGAACCCAGAGTGACCCATTGAGACTGAGTTAGCAGATTAACTACATAAAATTTTACCCTGATACAGCATGGCGGTGACAACAAAGTGACCAAGTGAAACTGAGTTCGCAGGTGAACCACATAAAATTTTACCCTGACACAGCATGGCGGTAACAACAGAGTGACCAAGTGAAACTGAATTTGCAGGTGAACCACATAAGATTTCACCCTGACACAGCATGGCGGTGTACCCAGAGTAACCAAGTGAGACTGAGTTAGCAGGTGAAGCATATAAAATTTTACCCTGACAAAGCATGGTGGTGACAACAGAGTGACCAAGTGAGACTGAGTTAGCAGGTTAATTTGAAGGAATAGTCAACGGACTATGACAAAACCCTTTTAGGGATCCCCTTACATTGTCCTTAGTATTCAGGACTAAAACTAAATTTATTTCTACAATTTAATATACAAACAAAAGAAGAAAGGTAAAATAATCAGCTGAAAAAAGATGCCCATATGCTGCCAAGGTGTGTCTTTATTGTAGAACACCTACTATTCACTATTATATATGGCAGCTGGTCTGGACCGTGGTAGTAAGATATAAGATCTATACAATTGAATTGGCCGTTAAACTGCACCCAACAGGGTATCTTTATTGCACTGATTCCGTGCGATTGTGTCTGACGGCCCAAAACGCAAGCTTCAGAGGGATAGGGACTTGGGTACTGGTGCTTGGATATTGACACTTATGTATTTTTAATGTTATTAATGTGTTTTTACGGTATATTACCACCTTTATACTAAGTGAATTAGTTAGATATATCCTCTGTCATCTGACGATTGTCAGTTCAAGAGGAACATGTACTTCAACTCCTCAATGCCACCAGACCTCAGTCATGAACCCTGTGGGGACCTCTTGATGAGGGATCACCCCAACTGATGTAATGGGTTAACGGGACAGTGATCCCTATCTATCCCAAGGTGCTGACCCCTAGCGCTGCAGTCAGAGCTGCAGCACTAGACTATCGCACCGACTAATGATCGATGTGAAATTGAATGCCAAATCTTGCGATTCACAGCGTCCTCCCTCGTCAGTTGGGAGAACGTAGCACAACACCCGACCCAATGCACGTCGGATGACGGGGTCCGGGACGTGTGCCCGCTACGCTCAGTGGGCTCCTGCACTTTGGCCTTAGCTTAACGGCAGGAGCGAATGCACACGATCCTCCGTGTGTTCGCCGCTGAACCAAGAGATCGCGGACACCAGACCCGCCGGGTGACAGGGTCAGGGTGCGCGCCGATTGCACTATCTCAGCTTAGGAGCGCAAGCTACGGCACTAAGGGCGAGTATCTAAACAACCACAGTCCTAACTATTGGACAACCAGCTGGCTAAAAACTAGAATACGCGACACCTTCCCGACATGTTTCGCTGCGTTTGCAGCTTCGTCAGGGGTTCAGGTGTATATGGCGCGCGGCGACATCCACCAATGTATTTACAGGGAAACAGAATCCTCCCTTTGTCAATCAAGCCAATCACGGGCAACTGCAATGATTGACAGCTCTCTTAGCCAACCAACGATTTAATGTCCATCTCTTAATGATTAAGAGTGATGGATACATTTTATCCATTGCCTGCATCCCCATAAAGCAGTCTATAGCTGCCAACACAGATGCCTCCTACTAATAGATGGCATATAGAGCTGATTGGCTCAAATGCTCACCAAATGTATCAAAAAACACACTATCAAACTAATAATGAAAACAAATATAAATCTCACTGGCTACATGTAACAATTTGTCATTAATATGCCAATAATTGCGGCCAGTGGTTTATAGCACATCCAGTGGTTTATATTTCCTATGATCACAATCATGGCCAGTGATATATCATAAGAAATGGATATGATCGGTCTAAGATGTTATTTATTTTATTTTAAAGTCGGTGGATGTCCTTCTTTTTCTTTGCTCATTAATTATTTATTAATATTAAATATTCTTAATCTTTATTCAGGGATGGCTATATGAAAGCTGTGTAGGAAAACCCTTCATTATGACCATTAGGGTTCATGGATTTAAGCCGGTGGATCCACCTGGCTTCTTCTTGTAACAGTCTGTTGTCAAGGTTGCCATTTCTAGGCCCCAATTTTACCTTTGAAATGCCCCAAAATTTCAAGATGTCAAAATTTCCACTATGGGCGTATGTGATGTGTCTATATAAAGTAGTGTCCTTTTTTGTTCTGATGGCACTAATATGGCCTGAAATTCTGCGCCGCAGTTCCTGTGTGGTTTTACCCACATATAATTTGGGGCATGTACAGGAGGCAATATAGACAATCCCTTGGCTTTGACAGTTAAAAAAGTCTTTAATGACATATTCTTTCCTATCAACTGGATTTGTGAATTTTTTTATTTTTGGTAAAAATTTACAGAACGTGCATTTTCCACATGGATAGGATCCGACTACCTTATTCTGCAACCCTGTCTCTTTCTTAGTCTCAATATTTACTGGCAAAAAACTATGAACCAATTCATCCCTTAGGTTCCGACCTCTCCTGTATGTAACCACCGGATAGTCGTCCAAGACTTCTCTAAGATCCGTATCAGAGGTGAGTATATGCCAATGACGTCTAAGGATGTTCTTTATTTCCTGATGCTGATAGTCAAAGGTCCCAATGCATCTCACAATTTTCTTGTCCTCATTTCGATAGGGCCAATAAAGTCTCCTGTTCCTGTCACGGTTGTCCCCTCTCTAGATGTCCCAGGACCCATCTGGTAAGTGTTTATAGTTTCTTGAGCCTGCTTAGATCTCCTGGCATTATTCAGCAATATGTCTCTGCTTGTATTTTTAGCTCTGTTATACGCCGACATCAGAACTTTTCTGGGGTATCCCCTCTGTATGAACCTCTGATATAACTCGTCACTTTCCTTTTTAAATGATGTTTCTGTGGTGCAATTCCTGCGAGCTCTCAGGTATTGACCCACCGGGATGCCCTTTTTCAATGGTACCGGGTGCCAGCTATTCCAATAGAGAAAACTGTTTGTGGACGTGGGTTTTCGGTGGATTTCAGTCGTTAGACCTCCTCCAGGGTCCTTAGTGATTCGAAGATCCAAAAAGCAAATGCTTTCACTTTGGATCTCATGTGTGAAGTGCATCCCTATAGTGTTATTGTTCAATTTATGAACAAAGTGATTAAAGGTAGGTATATCTCCATCCCAAAAAATCAGGATATCATCGATATACCTACCCCAATAACTAATGTGTTTAGTGAATTCATCAAAATCATCAGTGAAAACTATGGAGTCCTCCCACCAACCTAAAAATAAATTGGCGTAAGTCGGCGCACATGGCGTGCCCATGGCGGTCCCGTTAATCTGGTGATAAAAAGTGTTTTGAAATATAAAAAAATTGTGAGTGAGTACAAACTTAAGTAGCTGCAAAACAAACCCATTGTGTATCCTAAACGAATTACTACGTGTATTCAAATAATATTCAACAGCCCTAAGACCCAAATCATGCTGAATATTACTATACAGTGCCTCTACATCCAGAGAGGCAATGTAAGTGCGTGATGTTAGATTGATGTCTTTAATTTTCATTATTAGGTCCCCTGTGTCTTTTATATAAGACGGTAGTCCAGTAACAAATTGTCTCAAAACCACGTCCACGTACTCACTAGCTGGTTGTGTGAGAGCATCATTGCCTGAGACTATTGGGCGTCCCGGGCACGGGTTCCGCATCTTATGCACTTTAGGAAGAGCATAAAAAGTGGCAATAGTCGGGGTCTTGTTATACAGGAAAGAATATTCATCTTTTGAGATTAGACGTTTATCTTTGGCTGAATCCAACATTGTTTTCAGTTCCTTAAGAAAGGGTTCCGTGGGATTCCCTGATAGAGATCTGTATGTTTTTCCGTCTTGCAGAAGATTCAGTACCATCGTAACATAATCTTCCCTGTCCTGTATCACAATGTTTCCCCCTTTATCGCTTGGTTTTATAACGATATTGTTATTTTCTTTCAGGTCCCGTAATACCGATTGTTCGTCCACCGAGAGATTACCCGAAGTCTGTGGTCCGCGGATTGTAAGTTTTTCAATGTCTTCGCATACCAATTTTGCAAACGTCTCCACATACTTATATTGTGAGAAAGGAGGGGTCCACCTAGATCTGGGTTTTAGATTAGTAAAAGGGGGGTCAATTTCAAGACTCATACCCTCACTCTCATCCTGGAGACTCATCAATGTTTCAAGAGTTCTTTTCTCCTTTTCAATTAATTTATTGATATTCTGCGAAGCAATCTTATGTTGCTTATGTAAAGCTAGTTTCCTGGCAAATAAATTAATGTCTTTAATCCAGGTGAATTTGTCCGTTTTTGGTGTAGGAGTAAAGGTGAGACCTTTCCTTAATAAAGACAAATGCATGTCATCCAAATTGACATGTGACAAATTAATTATTTGTGTTTGTATAGTAATCTCATCTGGGTAATTTATTTGAACCACAGACTCATCTACTGCAGGGACTATTTTGTACTGTGTCCCCATTTCTCCCGATCTCGCAGCTGGATTCCCGGTGGGCCTAAAAAAAAAGGGGGGCAATTGTTGGACCACTGCTTGTTGATACTGGCATAGATGAAGTGCCGCTGTTTCCCATACCAGTTGTCATGGCTTGGGCAGACATTTCTAAATTGCTGGGGGTTTGTTGAGGACGGAATCCCTGTTGTTGTGTCAAATAGGATGAGAAGTTGGTAGAGGTAGCTGATAATAAAGAAGTAGAGGTAGAGGCGGCAGTATTGGTAGTTATACATTGTGGTAATTCCGTGATATTCCTCGTCGCGTTTGGTCTCTTTAGGTTTTGATGCTTACGTATTTTTCCTTTTCTCTTAATACCGCCTCTATAGGTTTCGCCTATAGTAGATGTGTCGGTACCTGACGTGTCAGTTTCAGAGAGATCTGTATAATTTTTCCTTCTAATGGGATAAGAAGGTCTGGACCTCCACGTGTAAACTTGGTTCAAATCAAAATCCTGCCTATCTCGCACGTACTTCCGGTGTTTTCTCTCTTTTATTTCTTCTCTCAGTGTATCAAGAGTTTTCTGTAATCTCAATTCCTGATTCTTAAAATCCGTATGTTGGTTGAAGTTTAATATCTCCTTTACTTCTTTATCAAGCTGCTCTGATAGTTTATTAAAGTATTGTTTTTCGTAGTCTACCATATACTGCATTAACCGAAGAGAATTTTCGGTCAATATATTGTCCCAACCTCTAACAAAATCAGTATCCTCAATATGTGTATTAGGTCGAAGTAAATTCCTCAATCCTCGATACACAATTTTTTGACTCAGATATGTTTCCAGGCTGGCGATTTCCCACCAGGACCTGTAGTACTGTTTATAGGTTTTTGCCAGTTCTTTAAAGGCAGATGTAATATCTGTTTGATTCAGTGGGATCTTCGTAGTGGAAAATACAAGATTTGCCTCTTGTGAAAAACTGTCAATTTTAATCCCTTGTGATAGGAATCCAGCCATCCCACAAGTATAATTACTCAAAAAAGGGGCAAGAAAACGGGGTATTAACCCCAAGTAAATACAATATCAAAAAAGAAATCCCCTAGGGGGAATCCTCAGGGTGAACACTAATTTAAAGGAATAGTCAACGGACTATGACAAAACCCTTTTAGGGATCCCCTTACATTGTCCTTAGTATTCAGGACTAAAACTAAATTTATTTCTACAATTTAATATACAAACAAAAGAAGAAAGGTAAAATAATCAGCTGAAAAAAGATGCCCATATGCTGCCAAGGTGTGTCTTTATTGTAGAACACCTACTATTCACTATTATATATGGCAGCTGGTCTGGACCGTGGTAGTAAGATATAAGATCTATACAATTGAATTGGCCGTTAAACTGCACCCAACAGTTAGCAGGTTAACCACATAAAATTTTACCCTGACACTGCATGGCGGTGACAGCAGAGTGACCAAGTGAGCATGAGTTAGCAGGTGAAGCACATAAAATTTTACCCTGACACAGCATGGCGGTGACAACAGAGTGACCAAGTGAGACTGAGTTAGTAGGTGAACAACATAAAATTTTACCCTGACACAGCATGACGGTGACAACAGAGTGACCAAGT
>ONZH01025491.1:0-12251 GCA_900303285.1 Rhinella marina | reverse complement strand
ATACATTCCTCTTAGACAGTGATCTCCTCCTCACTATACATTCCTCTCGACTAGTGAATCTCCTCCTCACTATACATTAGACAGTGATCTCCTCCTCACTATACAATCTTCTTAGACAGTGATCTCCTCCTCACTATACATTCCTCTTAGACTGTGATCTCTCCTCACTATACATCTTCTTAGACAGTGATCTCCTCCTCATATTCATTCCTCTTAGACAGTGATCTCCTCCTCACTATACATTCCTCTTACAGTGATCTCCTCCTCACTATACATTCCTCTTAGACAGTGACATGTGATCTCCTCCTCACTATACAATCTTCTTAGACAGTGATCTCCTCCTCACTATACATTCCTCTTAGACTGTGATCTCCTCCTCACTATACATTCTTCTTAGACAGTGATCTCCTCCTCATTATACATTCCTCTTAGCAGTGATCCTCCTCCTCACTATACATTCCTCTTAGACAGTGATCTCCTCCTCACTATACATTCCTCTTAGACTGTGATCTTCTCCTCACTATACAATCTTCTTAGACAGTGATCTCCTCCTCACTTATACATTCCTCTTAGACAGTGATCTCCTCCTCACTATAATTCCTCTTAGACAGTGATCTCCTCCTCACTATACATTCCTCTTAGACTGTGATCTCCTCCTCACTATACATTTCCCTTAGACAGTGATCTCATTTCGCTATCACTTCATTCCTCTTAGACAGTGATCTCCTTCTACATTCTCTCAGACAGTGATCTCCTCCTCACTATACATCCTCTTAGACAGTGTGACTGTGATCTCCTCCTCACTATACCTCTTAGACAGTGATCTCCTCCTCACTATACATTCCTCTTAGACTGTGATCTCCTCCTCAGACTAGACAGTGATCTCTCCTCACTATACATTCCTCTTAGACAGTGATCTCCTCCTCACTATACATTCCTCTTAGACAGTGAATCCTCCTCCTCTTTCCTCATACATTCCTCTTAGACAGTGATCTTCTCCTCACTATACATTCCTCCTTCTTAGAAGTGATCTCCTCCTCACTATACATTCCTCTTAGACAGTGATTCCTCCTCACTATTACATTCCTCTTGGACAGTGATCTCCTCCTCACTATACATTCCTCTTAAGACAGTGATCTCCTCCTCACTATACATTCCTCTTAGACAGTGATCTCCTCCTCACTATACAATCTTCTTAGACAGTGATCTCCTCCTCACTATACATTCCTCTTAGACAGTGATCTCCTCCTCACTATACATTCCTCTTGGACAGTGATCTCCTCCTCCACTTATACATTCCTCTTTAGACAGTGATCTCCTCCTCACTATACATTTCCTCTTAGACAGTGATCTCCTCCTCACTATACATTCCTCTTAGACAGTGATCTCCTCCTCATTATACATTCCTCTTAGACAGTGATCTCCTCCTCACTACTCAGACAGTATCTCCTCCTCACTATTCCTCTTAGACAGTGATCTCCTCCTCATTATACATTCCTCTTAGACAGTGATCTCCTCCTCACTATACAGTCCTCTTAGACTGTGATCTCCTCCTCACTATACATTCCTCTTAGGACTGTGATCTCCTCCTCACTATACAATCTTTTTAGACAGTGATCTCTCCTCACTATACATTCCTCTTAGACAGTGATATCCTCCTCACTATACATTCCTCTTAGACTGTGATCTCCTCCTCATATACATTCCTCTTAGACTGTGATCTCCTCCTCACTATACATTCCTCTTTAGACAGTGATCTCCTCCTCACTATACATTCCTCTTAGACAGTTGATCTTCTCCTCACTATACATTCCTCTTAGACAGTGATCTCCTCCTCACTATACATTCCTCTTAGACAGTGATCTCCTCACTATTACATTCCTCTTTAGACAGTGATCTCCTCCTCACTATACATTCCTCTTAGACAGTGATCTCCTCCTCACTATACATTCCTCTTAGACAGTGATCTCCTCCTCACTATACATTCCTCTTTGGACAGTGATCTCCTCCTCACTATACATTCCTCTTAGACAGTGATCTCCTCCTCACTATACATTCCTCTTGGACAGTGATCTCCTCCTCACTATACATTCCTCTTAGACAGTGATCTCCTCCTCACTATACATTCCTCTTGGACAGTGATCTCCTCCTCACTATACATTCCTCTTAGACAGTGATCTCCTCCTCACTATACATTCCTCTTAGACAGTGATCTCCTCCTCACTATACATTCTTCTTAGACAGTGATCTCCTCCTTACTATACATTCCTCTTAGACAGTGATCTCCTCCTCACTATACATTCCTCTTAGACAGTGATCTCCTCCTCACTATACTTCCTCTTAGACAGTGATCTTCTCCTCACTATACATTCCTCTTAGACAGTGATCTCCTCCTCACTATACATTCCTCTTAGACAGTGATCTCCTCACTATACATTCCTCTTAGACAGTGATCTCCTCCTCACTATACATTCCTCTTAGACAGTGATCTCCTCCTCACTATACATTCCTCTTAGACAGTGATCTCCTCCTCACTATACATTCCTCTTAGACAGTGATCTCCTCCTCACTATACATTCCTCTTGGACAGTGATCTCCTCCTCACTATACATTCCTCTTAAACAGTGATCTCCTCCTCACTATACATTCCTCTTAGACAGTGATCTCCTCCTCACTATACATCCTCTTAGACAGTGATCTCCTGTTCATTATACATTCCTCTCAGACAGTGATCTCCTCCTCACTATACATTCCTCTTAGACAGTGATCTCCTCCTCATTATACATTCCTCTTAGACAGTGATCTCCTCCTCACTATACATTCCTCTTAGACAGTGATCTCCTCCTCACTATACATTCCTCTCAGACAGTGATCTCCTCCTCACTATACATTCCTCTTAGACTGTGATCTCCTCCTCACTATACAATCTTCTTAGACAGTGATCTCCTCCTCACTATACATTCCTCTTAGACAGTGATCTCCTCCTCACTATACATTCCTCTTAGACAGTGATCTCCTCCTCACTATACATTCCTCTTAGACAGTGATCTCCTCCTCACTATACATTCCTCTTAGACAGTGATCTCCTGTTCATTATACATTCCTCTCAGACAGTGATCTCCTCCTCACTATACATTCCTCTTAGACAGTGATCTACTCCTCATTATACATTCCTCTTAGACAGTGATCTCCTCCTCACTATACATTCCTCTTAGACAGTGATCTCCTCCTCATTATACATTCCTCTCAGACAGTGATCTCCTCCTCACTATACATTCCTCTTAGACAGTGATCTCCTCCTCACTATACATTCCTCTTAGACTGTGATCTCCTCCTCACTATACATTCTTCTTAGACAGTGATCTCCTCCTCACTATACATTCCTCTTAGACTGTGATCTCCTCCTCACTATACATTCCTCTTAGACTGTGATCTCCTCCTCACTATACATTCCTCTTAGACAGTGATCTCCTCCTCACTATGACATTCCTCTTTAGACAGTGATCTTCTCCTCACTATACATTCCTCTTAGACAGTGATCTCCTCCTCACTATACATTCCTCTTAGACAGTGATCTCCTCACTATACATTCCTCTTAGACAGTGATCTCCTCCTCACTATACATTCCTCTTAGACAGTGATCTCCTCCTCACTATACATTCCTCTTAGGACAGTGATCTCCTCCTCACTATACATTCCTTCTTGGACAGTGATCTCCTCCTCACTATACATTCCTCTTAGACAGTGATCTCCTCCTCACTATACATTCCTCTTGGACAGTGATCTCCTCCTCACTATACATTCCCTCTTAGACAGTGATCTCCTCCTCACTATACATTCCTCTTAGACAGTGATCTCCTCCTCACTATACATTCCTCTTAGACAGTGATCTCCTCCTCACTATACATTCTTCTTAGACAGTGATCTCCTCCTTACTATACATTCCTCTTAGACAGTGATCTCCTCCTCACTATACATTCCTCCTTAGACAGTGATCTCCTCCTCATTATACATTCCTCTTAGACAGTGATCTCCTCCTCACTATACATTCCTCTTGGACAGTGATCTCCTCCTCACTATACATTCCTCTTAGACAGTGATCTCCTCCTCACTATACATTCCTCTTAGACAGTGATATCCTCCTCACTATACTTCCTCTTGGACAGTGATCTCCTCCTCACTATACATTCCTCTTAGACAGTGATTCTCCTCCTCACTATACATTCCTCTTAGACAGTGATCTCCTCCTCACTATACTTCCTCTTAGACAGTGATCTCCTCCTCACTATACATTCCTCTTAGACAGTGATCTCCTCCTCACTATACATTCCTCTTAGACTGTGATCTCCTCCTCACTATACATTCCTCTTAGACAGTGATCTCCTCCTCACTATACTTCCTCTTAGACAGTGATCTCCTCCTCACTATACATTCCTCTCAGACAGTGATCTCCTCCTCACTATACATTCCTCTTAGACAGTGATCTCCTCCTCACTATACTTCCTCTTAGACAGTGATCTCCTCCTCACTATACAATCCTCTTAGACAGTGATCTCCTACTCACTATACATTCCTCTTGGACAGTGATCTCCTCCTCACTATACATTCCTCTTAGACAGTGATCTCCTCCTCACTATACATTCCTCTTAGACAGTGATCTCCTCCTCACTATACATTCCTCTTAGACAGTGATCTCCTCCTCACTATACATTCCTCTTAGGCAGTGATCTTCTCCATAGTCCCAAGCTGTGGACCCCTGGTTATAAGTCTCAGCTTTATGTCCTACAGATAGGACCTTACCACCCATCACACCCCGGACTGATCCCAATGACTCTATCACGGTGGTTCACTTACTTTTTCAAACACTGTATGAAATATGACTTGATAGTATTGGTACTCAGGTATCACGGAGGACGGTGTGGAGTGCGGGTGTGATGTCTCACCTCTGGAGATGGTGGGAGCTTATCTGGGGTTCGCTGCTTGGCTTCTGGAACATGGAGCACCTCCATACTGCGGAGGTAATGTTGGTGCTGCCTGCGCCAATCCAGGCAGTCGTACATGAGGCAGGCCACGTTCTCAAACACATCGGTGGCATACGCCAGCTGCACGGAGCAAGGAGATTACAGTATTACTACATTAGCCCGTAATAGTACTATTGTATTAGTACTCCACATAACTGTATTACTGCCCTCTCATTATTACTCCGCACACCTGTATTACTGCCCTCTCATTATTACTCCACACACCTGTATTACTACCCTCTCATTATTACTCCACACACCTGTATTACTACCCTCTCATTATTACTCCACATAACTGTATTACTGCCCTCTCATTATTACTCCGCACACCTGTATTACTGTCCTCTCATTATTACTCCACACACCTGTATTACTACCCTCTAATTATTACTCCACACACCTGTATTACTACCCTCTCATTATTACTCCACAAAACCTGTATTACTGCCCTCTCATTATTACTCCACACACCTGTATTACTACCCTCTCATTATTACTCCACAAACCTGTATTACTGCCCTCTCATTATTACTCCACACACCTGTATTACTACCCTCTCATTATTACTCCACACACCTGTATTACTTCCCTCTCATTATTACTCCACACACCTGTATTACTACCCTCTCATTATTACTCCACACACCTGTATTACTGTCCTCTCACTATTACTCCACACACATGTATTACTGTCCTCTCATTATTACTCCACACACCTGTATTACTACCCTCTCATTATTACTCCACACACCTGTATTACTACCTTCTCACTATTACTCCACACACCTGTATTACTACCAACTCATTATTACTCCACCACACCTGTATTACTGCCCTGTCAGTATTTCTCCACACCTGTAATACTACCTTCTCACTATTACTCCACATGCCTGTATTACTGCCCTCTCATTATTACTCCACACCTGTATTACTACCTTCTCACTATTACTCCACACACCTGTATTACTGCCCTCTCATTATTACTCCACACACCTGTATTACTACCTTCTCACTATTACTCCACACACCTGTATTACTACCCTCTCATTATTACTCCACACACCTGTATTACTGCCCTGTCAGTATTACTCAACACCTGTATTACTACCTTCTCACTATTACTCCACACACCTGTATTACTATCCTCTCATTATTACTCCACACACCTGCATTACTACCCTCTCATTATTACTCCACACACCTGCATTACTACCCTCTCATTATTACTCCACACACCTGCATTACTACCCTCTCATTATTACTCCTCACACCTGTATTATTTCCCTCTCTTTATTACTCCACATAACTGAATTACTACCCTCTCATTATTACTCCACACACCTGCATTACTACCCTCTCATCCTTATTCCACCCTTTCCTGACCTGCATGTCCTCGTTACTCCAGTCACGGGGTTGGCTGCTTTCTTTCACCAGGTACTGCAGTCTGGCCACCTGGCTGAGGGGCGATCCCGCTTTCCCGGTGTCCAGGACGGGTTCCAGGTATTTCCAGAATGTATCCAGAGATTTCCTGAGCGTTTCTTTCCTCTGTTTCTCGGCTTCTAGAACTGAGATCATGAGATTCTCTATAACTAAGTGGGGTACAGCCCCTCATATTGTGGAGGTAAGGACACGCCCCCTTCCTGAGTCACCGGACACCTGCACCACTAGGTGCTGTCAGAGGCAGGATTCCCATATATTGAGGGTGTCAGAGCTGATTGACATGGTCCGTGTGTCGGCCACTTCTCCTGGGGCCCGTAGTGATTTATGATACGGTGAGTACAGCACAATAGACCCGCCATCAGTACCTCACAGTATCAGAAATTACTATGAAGTAGTCGGTCCAGGACACGTGGCAGACAGTGTTAATCAGCCCATAATATAATCGGCACCTTCCGGGCACTCCCCTACATGCGGCCCCCAAACCCCCCATGTGCTTGAGGCACCGGGCTCACACATATAAGGAGGCACCCTGTAAGTTGTCACAGCCCCGCCCCCTCCTGCCTGGACCTGTACAGCACCTAGGTCGGCGGCGGTCCATCCTTCAAGCTGTGACGACCAGTTTATTCGTCCAGTGAAACTTTAAGTAACTTTTTGATATAATCTCAGTTTCTTAAAATTTTTAAGATCTCTGCTTGCTGGATGTGAATGGGTTCCATCCAGACACTTACAGAACTGCGCACCAGTGTGAACAGGATGACTCTTAAAGGCCTATGTACACCTTGGGAATCAATTTTTTTTATGATTGCATTCAACTTATTTTTGGATAAAAATCATATTTTCAATTGGTCTTTATTAAAAAATATTGAGCTGTTCAGTCACAAAGGGTTAACTGTTTGTCTAGCTGGGTGACTGGTACTTTCACTTTCACTTTGTGCCGGTCATCTAATTACCATCATCTGTAAACTACTGAGAGGTCATAAACACTTATTGAAGCCACATTCTTATTAGTAAAGTAAGGATTGAGCTTTAATGAGTGTTTAAAATGCGAGAGCAGAGATAAGGAGTCTGTCTGCTCCTCAGGTGACGGAAAGGACAAAAAATCTACAGGCAGCTCGTAGAGCATCCCAACTCTGTACAGAGAAAAGGGCTCCATATTGTTAATAAAGACCAATGGAAAATGTGTTTTTAGGTCAAAATAATTATAATACAATAATAAAAAATTGCCCTCAAAGGTGAACATAGCCTTTAAGCTCCTTCATGTAGCATGAATGTTGCCATTCACTGACAGCAAGCAAAAATCGTAACAAAGTAGGTGAACACAAAGTGTATAAGAAAGCTGCGGGAAGTGTCGTTCAGGATTGGGATTTCTGAATTCTACAGAAGAAAGCTCAGGCGTCATTCACACTCGCATCTTTTCGGGCCGTTATAAAAATAAACACCATAAAACTGCTTGCTTTGTTCTGCACACGGCGCGCGCTTCTGCTGCAGTTTTTGTGTGAATATTTGATTTGATGATGTTTTTTTTCTGGTATTTTTTTCCCCTGTAAAAGAGGAGATTAAAAATGCCTAAAAAACAGCAACAACTTCGATTAAAAAACACCAGTAGTTAAAAACAAACGCTATAAACGCGTCCGTATATCTTCCATTTAATACCGCCCAGAGACTTCCCGCTAACATACGGAGCTACCGTTTCTGCCGTCAAAAAATGTCAAAGTGCAGAAAAAATCAACTGAAACCCGAGTGTGAATTCACCCGAAGAGCCGGGAAGAGAACGTTCTACATGAAAATAAGGAGCAGAAAAGGAAAGTGGAAAATATGAGAAGATCGGCACCAACCGTCTGGAGCGCAGCCGGGCTCCACCTCATCAGCCGGCGAACCGCCATATATCTGAGACGAGATCCTGATGACACTAGACACATGGACGCCGAGATCAGCCAAGAGAGCAACGATCTGCGGGTGATACACTCCAAGAACAATGATGTAGTGCTGAGCTCCGTCATCAGGCTCATCATCTGCAAATAAAACCCAGTCAGGCTGCACGCATATACAACAAACTGCAGACAAAACAGTCACTCCAGGTCAGACACTGCACCACCACGCACGAACCGCAACACCCCCGCCAACACAACAGTCTCCGCCAGATTCACCGTCGCACGTTAATTCCAGTATTATAGTAGTTATATTCTTGTACATAGGAGGCAGTATTATAGTAGTTATATTTCTTGTACATAGGAGCAGTATTATAGTAGTTATATTCTTGTACATAGGAGGCAGTATTATAGTAGTTATATTCTTGTACATAGGAGCAGTATTATAGTAGTTATATTCTTGTACATAGGAGCAGTATTATAGTAGTTATATTCTTGTACATAGGAGGCAGTATTATAGTAGTTATATTCTTGTACATAGGAGCAGTATTATAGTAGTTATATTCTTGTACATAGGAGCAGTATTATAGTAGTTATATTCTTGTACATAGGAGCAGTATTATAGTAGTTATATTCTTGTACATAGGAGCAGTATTATAGTAGTTATATTCTTGTACATAGGAGGCAGTATTATAGTAGTTATATTCTTGTACATAGGAGCAGTATTATAGTAGTTATATTCTTGTACATAGGAGCAGTATTATAGTAGTTATATCTTTGTACATAGGAGCAGTATTATAGTAGTATATATTCTTGTACATAGGAGCAGTATTATAGTAGTTATATTCTTGTACATAGGAGCAGTATTATAGTAGTTATATTCTTGTACATAGGAGCAGTATTATAGTAGTTATATTCTTGTACATAGGAGCAGTATTATAGTAGTTATATTCTTGTACATAGGAGCAGTATTATAGTAGTTATATTCTTGTACATAGGAGGCAGTATTATAGTAGTTATATTCTTGTACATAGGAGCAGTATTATAGTAGTTATATTCTTGTACATAGGAGCAGTATTATAGTAGTTATATTCTTGTACATAGGAGCAGTATTATAGTAGTTATATTCTTGTACATAGGAGCAGTATTATAGTAGTTATATTCTTGTACATAGGAGCAGTATTATAGTAGTTATATTCTTGTACATAGGGAGCAGTATTATAGTAGTTATATTTCTTGTACATAGGAGCAGTATTATAGTAGTTATATTCTTGTACATAGGAGGCAGTATTATAGTAGTTATATTCTTGTACATAGGAGCAGTATTATAGTAGTTAGTATATTCTTGTACATAGGAGCAGTATTATATAGTAGTTATATTCTTGTACATAGGAGGCAGTATTATAGTAGTTATATTCTTGTACATAGGAGCAGTATTTATAGTTTATATTCTTGTACATAGGAGCAGTATTATAGTAGTTATATTCTTGTACATAGGAGCAGTATTATAGTAGTTATATTCTTGTACATAGGAGGCAGTATTATAGTAGTTATATTCTTGTACATAGGAGCAGTATTTATAGTAGTTATATTCTTGTACATAGGAGCAGTATTATAGTAGTTATATTCTTGTACATAGGAGCAGTATAGTAGTTTATATTCTTGTACATAGGAGGCAGTATTATAGTAGTTATATTCTTGTACATAGGAGCAGTATTATAGTAGTTATATTCTTGTACATAGGAGCAGTATTATATAGTAGTTATATTCTTGTACATAGGAGCAGTATTATAGTAGTTATATTCTTGTACATAGGAGCAGTATTATAGTAGTTATATTCTTGTACATAGGAGCAGTATTATAGTAGTTATATTCTTGTTATAGGAGCAGTATTATAGTAGTTATATTCTTGTACATAGGAGCAGTATATATAGTAGTTATATTCTTGTACATAGGAGCAGTATTATAGTAGTTATATTCTTGTACATAGGAGCAGTATTATAGTAGTTATATATTCTTGTACATAGGAGCAGTATTATAGTAGTTATATTCTTGTACATAGGAGCAGTATTATAGTAGTTATATTCTTGTACATAGGAGGCAGTATTATAGTAGTTATATTCTTGTACATAGGAGCAGTATTATAGTAGTTATATTCTTGTACATAGGAGCAGTATTATAGTAGTTATATTCTTGTACATAGGAGCAGTATTATAGTAGTTATATTCTTGTACATAGGAGCAGTATTATAGTAGTTATATTCTTGTACATAGGAGCAGTATTATAGTAGTTTATTCTTGTACATAGGAGCAGTATTATAGTAGTTATACTTGTATATAGGAGCAGTATTATAGTAGTTATATTCTTGTACATAGGAGCAGTATTATAGTAGTTATATTCTTGTACATAGGAGCAGTATTATAGTAGTTATATTCTTGTACATAGGAGCAGTATTATAGTAGTTATATTCTTGTACATAGGAGCAGTATTATAGTAGTTATATTCTTGTACATAGGAGCAGTATTATAGTAGTTATATTCTTGTACATAGGAGCAGTATTATAGTAGTTATATTCTTGTACATAGGAGCAGTATTATAGTAGTTATATTCTTGTACATAGGAGCAGTATTATAGTAGTTATATTCTTGTACATAGGAGCAGTATTATAGTAGTTATATTCTTGTACATAGGAGCAGTATTATAGTAGTTATATTCTTGTACATAGGAGGCAGTATTATAGTAGTTATATTCTTGTACATAGGAGGCAGTATTATAGTAGTTATATTCTTGTACATAGGAGCAGTATTATAGTAGTTATATTCTTGTACATAGGAGCAGTATTATAGTAGTTATATTCTTGTACATAGGAGGCAGTATTATAGTAGTTATATTCTTGTACATAGGAGCAGTATTATAGTAGTTATATTCTTGTACATAGGAGGAGCAGTATTATAGTAGTTTATATTCTTGTACATAGGAGCAGTATTATAGTAGTTATATTCTTGTACATAGGAGCAGTATTATAGTAGTTATATTCTTGTACATAGGAGCAGTATTATAGTAGTTATATTCTTGTACATAGGAGCAGTATTATAGTAGTTATATTCTTGTACATAGGAGCAGTATTATAGTAGTTATATTCTTGTACATAGGAGCAGTATTATAGTAGTTATATTCTTGTACATAGGAGCAGTATTATAGTAGTTATATTCTTGTACATAGGAGCAGTATTATAGTAGTTATATTCTTGTACATAGGAGCAGTATTATAGTAGTTATATTCTTGTACATAGGAGCAGTATTATAGTAGTTATATTCTTGTACATAGGAGCAGTATTATAGTAGTTATATTCTTGTACATAGGAGCAGTATTATAGTAGTTATATTCTTGTACATAGGAGCAGTATTATAGTAGTTATATTCTTGTACATAGGAGCAGTATTATAGTAGTTATATTCTTGTACATAGGAGCAGTATTATAGTAGTTATATTCTTGTACATAGGAGCAGTATTATAGTAGTTATATATTCTTGTACATAGGAGCAGTATTATAGTAGTTATATTCTTGTACATAGGAGCAGTATTATAGTAGTTATTATTCTTGTACATAGGAGGCAGTATTATAGTAGTTATATTCTTGTACATAGTACATAGGAGCAGTATTATAGTAGTTATATTCTTGTACATAGGAGCAGTATTATAGTAGTTATATTTCTTGTACATAGGAGCAGTATTATAGTAGTTATATTCTTGTACATAGGAGCAGTATTATAGTAGTTATATTCTTGTACATAGGAGCAGTATTATAGTAGTTTATATTCTTGTACATAGGAGCAGTATTATAGTAGTTATATTCTTGTACATAGGAGCAGTATTATAGTAGTTATATTCTTGTACATAGGAGGCAGTATTATAGTAGTTAT
>ONZH01025490.1:0-31430 GCA_900303285.1 Rhinella marina | reverse complement strand
CCCTTGTGAATCTGAAAAATTGGGGTCTGCTAGTAATTTTTCATTTTCACAAATGTGTGCTTTGAAAAGCTTTTACAAGTGTTTCTGCCTTCTGTGAGACACCTGTTTAGTAAAAAGTACCTTTTCAACCACTTAAAATGTTCGTATGAGGGTGCTCTTTCCAAAATGGGGTCACTTCTTGAGGTTTTTAATCTCTGGGGACCTCAGGAGTTATTCAAATGAGACATGTCTGTTAATTCTGGCCTTTAAAACCCATATATTGCTGTTTGCCTCTGGTGGCCTGCTGTGCGCCCATACAGCGGGATACAAGCACAAATGGGGTGTTGTTTTAATGGAAAAAAAGGGGAACATGTATTGGGGTGCATTTTCTCCTTTAACCCCTTGTGAATCTGAAAAATTGGGGTCTGCTAGTAATTTTTCATTTTCACAAATGTGTGCTTTGAAAAGCTTTTACAAGTGTTTCTGCCTTCTGTGAGACACCTGTTTAGTAAAAAGTACCCTTTCAACCACTTAAAATGTTCGTATGGGGGTGCTCTTTCCAAAATGGGGTCACTTCTTGAGGTTTTTAATCTCTGGGGACCTCAGGAAATTTTTAAATGAGACATGGCACTAAAAAAACCATGTCTGTTAATTCTGGCCTGCAAAATCCATATTTTGCTGTTTGCCTCTAGGGGCCTGCTGTGCGCCCATACAGCGGGCTACAAGCACAAATGGGGTGTTGTTTTAATGGGGAAAAAATGGGGAACATGTATTGGGGTGCATTTTCTCCTTTAACCCCTTGTGAATCTGAAAAATTGGGGTCTGCTTGTAATTTTTCATTTTCACAAATGTGTGCTTTGAAATGCTGTTACTTGCATTTCTGCCTTCTGTGAGACCCCAGTTTGTAAAAAAGTACCCTTTCTACCACTTAAAATGTTCGTACAGGGGTGCTCTTTCCAAAATGGGGTCACTTTTGGGGGGTTTCCACTGTAGGGACAGCTCAGGGGGTCTTCATGTGCGACATAGCTCCCAATTATTATTCCAGCTAATTTCGCTCTCCAAAAGCCATATGGTGCTCCTTCCACTGTGAAGCCTGCTGTGCGCCAGTACATTGGGCTACGAGCACATATGGGGTGTTGCCGTATTCGGGGGGAAATGGTGATCAAAATGTGGGGTGCATTTTGTCCCGTTACCCTTTGTGAAAGTGAAAAATGTGGGTGTATAGCAACTTTTTTGTCAAAAAATTGCAATTTTTCATTTTCACTTCCGCGTGAATCCTAATTCTAGGAAAAACCATTGAGCTCAAAGTGCTCACCACACACCTTGAAAGATTCCTTAAGGGGTGCTCTTTCCAAAATGGGGTCACTTTTGGGGGGTTTCTACTGTAGGGCCAGCTCAGGGGGGTCTTCATGTGCGACATAGCTCCCAATTATTATTCCAGCTAATTTCGCTCTCCAAAAGCCATATGGTGCTCCTTCCACTGTGAAGCCTGCTGTGCGCCAGTACATTGGGCTACGAGCACATATGGAGTGTTTCTGTAAACTCCAGAAATGGGGTAATAGATTTTGTGGGGTTTTTTGTTGTTAACCTTTGATGTGATTCATGGAAATTGGATTAAAACTTAAAATCTGCTAAAAAAAAAAATGGAATTTTGAAATTTCATTCCAATTTTCCGTCAATTCTCATGGAACACATAAAGGGTTAACAAAATTAGTAAAAATCAGTTTTGAATATCTTGAGGGGTGTAGTTTCTAAAATGGGGTGATTTATGGGGAGTTTCCACTCTATAAGCCCCACAAAGTAACCTTATATCTGAACTGGTCATTAGAAAAATGGGTTTTGGAAATCTTCTTAAAATTTTAAGATTTGATTCAAATCTTAGAAGCCTTATAACGTCCTAAAAAAGTAAAATGACATTTACAAAATGATGCCAACATAAAGTAGACATATGGGGAATGTAAAATAATAACTACTTTTGGAGGTATTACTGTGTATTTTGAAATGAGAGAAATTGTAATTTGGAAATTTGCTAATTTTTCCAAATTTTTGGTAAATTATGTGTTTTTTAATAAATAAAAATGAAATATTTTGCCCCAAATTTACTATTGTCGTGAAGCACAATATGTGACGAAAAAAAAACAATCTCAGAATGGCCTGGATAAGTAAAAGCGTTCCAAAATTATTACCACATAAAGTGACACATGTCAGATTTGCAAAAAATCGCCTGGGCAGAAAGGTGAAAACAGGCCTGGGGTTGAAGGGGTTAAATTCCTGTTGGCACAACTTTTGCTCATGGGTGGGGGTATTTCCCTTAGTCAGGACCACTTATGATTAGCTAAAGATTAGACTGTGTTCACCAGCTTCACTGGCCTCCACGTACTGGCAATCTGCAGGAAAGACAATCAATTACAACATGAACTGACCCAATGACCCCCATGATTAAAGGGCCATCCCCTCTCCCACAGACAACCCGTTAACCATACCATATCTTAGAATCGTAAAGTGACCCCTAGTGTTACCAAGAAGACCTGTGTAGATACAGATGTGGCCGTGTGATACCAATAGAATGGGTCATCTTAGTTCTGTTTCTGCCAAGATAGTGGGGTAGTATTGATTAAGGGGGCAAGCTCCTACACTGGCCATGACCGGCTCTAGTAGAACATTCTGCTCTTCTAGGACAGGATTTTACTAATCATCATCATTGTTTGTTAAGGCCCAACATCCCAAACTGCTTCCAAATGTCACATCCACAGCAAGAGTCAGTGCCTGCAAGGGGAACGTGCCCAGTGCAACTGCTTGATGGCTGCATCCTTCTATGATTCCCAGATGTTCTTCTATTTTATTTTTTATGTTCCTCTTTCAGTTTTACAAACAAAGTATTTGGTCTGTTTGTTGTGCAGTACTCCAGAATTGGATGCATGCAAATTGTTATTGTTGCATAATGTTATTGAATGTTCTAATTAGAGATGAGCGAACGTGCTCGTAATGAGCACTGTACCGCTCGGCTCCCCTGCGTTCGGGTGAGGAGGACGGAAGCGGCTGCCTGCGCCCATGCGAGCCGAGCGGTACAGTGCTCATTACGAGCACGTTCGCTCATCTCTAGTTCTAATATATTTGGATGCACTGGAATAGTTTTGTATGGATTAGTCAGGGTTAATATTCCTGACTCTGCTCCTGAAGTTGGGAGATGGGCTTAGGTCAGCCCCTAGCTCAGTTAGTTTCTAGCTGAGGAAGTGAGAGAGAGCTCCATTTGCTCACTCCTCAAGGTACAGTACTAGGCCTGAAAAACATCCCTACTTCCCAGTACTCCAGGAAAAGAGAAAGGAAAGAGCTAGAAGATCCAGAATCTGCATGGCCAGGCATTGGAATTAGTCAGTAAGGTATTCACTGTTTAAGGCTGGTAGACTTTACTGCAGTGAGATGGACATTGCCAACACTCCCTTCACACTTGGACACGATCTGGCCCACCGTATCTTAAAGGGAGTCTGACACCTCATTTTCACCTATATAACTAACAGCACTGCCCCACAGAAGATTGCATACACATCTCAGACATACCTGTGTGCACTGTGTGTGTGTATTACATGTCAGGAAAAGCACTTTTATTCTGCAGGAAAACAGCTCCCAAGTGCCCGGCTGAAAGTGAAACTAAAAACAGCTTTCTCTCCTGACTCGATTTATAACAGCTATATCTTCTGATATACTGGATATAATGCTGTGATTTTGGTATCATTTTAAAGCTTGGAATGTCAGCTTTCAAAGAAGGTCAGAACCACCAGAACCACCTTCTATCTGCTACTAATCCCAAGATATGAGCAGCTAAAGCTGCCCTCCCCCCTCCAGTCTGGTTTGCAGCAGCAGCAGAGCCAGGCACTTGGGAGCTGTTTTCCTGCAGAATAAAAGTGCTTTTTCTGAATGAGGAATACACACACACAGTGCACACAGGTATGTCTGAGATGTGTATGCAATCGTCTGTGGGGCAGTGCTGTTAGCTATATAGGTGAAAATGAGGTGACAGACTCCCTTTAATCCTGTACCCCTCAGGTGGGAATTACAGCCCCCATTGCAAGAATAATATTGCCAGCCTCAGATTCTACATAGACAGGCGTTGGAGAGAAAGACAGAAGGAGTACTATAATCCCTATTCTGGCCTATATCCATACATTGCTATCTGGGAAGATTTGCACTCAGAATTGTTTGGAACTGTGTTGTGATTCTGTTGGATGTACTACAACTACCATTCAGCACTTTAAAAAAGAGAGATGTATATCTTCTTCAATTAGCCTGGTCACTGACTTCAGCACTATTCACCAGCCACGGCACCTGTATCTCCTACCCTGCATCCGTACAACACTCATCACACCAAGGCACCCCAGCTACCACCAAGAAGGAGCCCCAATATCAGGGTGTGCCCCAAGGGAAGAAAGAGTGCACCCTCCCAAAATTACCCTGGCCCTAGGGAGCATTGGTGTAAGGATTGTCAATGATTATTGCAGTCAGAGCCACTACAACTCCCATCCTCTGCACCTCTGAGGCTTGCAGCATTTGCACCATCACTAAATACCACCCAATGTGCAAACAATATTCCCAGTGCCCCCAGACTAGTGCTATCCGCAAGCGCTCCATATAATGTCAGCAGAAGCCTCAGAAACATGGCTGGTGACAGTTCTCCCAGGATGAGATAAGCCACCCCTCTATGCTTCTATCATTTACAAAACAAAACCAATAATGGATAAATGTGGGTCACATTGCCTGCCTCCAACATGCTTCCCTCCCCTCTACATGACATCAGTAAGTATCTTGGTTGAGGCCTGCAGCAACGTCTTGAATGTGAAGAGCCAGAAAGGAATAGCTGATGGGCAGATCATGTGAACTCTCTGCTTTCAGTCATTTATTAGAATATTGAATGACTGATATTTATAGCCATCTCCATGACAACTTCTGTTTGTTTAAAAAATGGATGCACAGAAAGACGTGTAATGTGACCATTATGTTTTTGTGGAATTCGCGGAAAGGTGCAGAACCGACAAACAGCTGCTCTTAGATGGTTATGACGGCCTTCACATCATAGAAAATCTACATTTTTTTCTACTACAATATATAGAGAAAAGTTATGGTACACCTACACATTACATCTCCTGACATCCCTTTCTAAATCCATAGGCATTAATATGGAGTTGGTCCCCAGCTAAAACAGCTTTCACTCTTCTGGGAAAGCTTTCTACCCGATTTTGGAGTGTGGCTGTTTATGTCTATTCATCCAGAAGAACATTTGTGAGGTCAGACACTGATGTTGGATGAGAGAACCTGGCTCACAATTTGCTTTCTAGTTCATCATAGAAGTGTTTGATGAGGTTGAGGTCAGGGCTCTATGCAGACCAGTCAAGTTCTTCCACACCAAACTCATCCAGGCTCGGACTGGCCCACAGCGGTACAGGTGAATCCCCCGGTGGGCCCCTAGTCTCCAACCCCCTACACAAGTGGCACATAACACAGTAGACTTACTGCACTACATACATATATTCAATGTACAGCGCCTCAACCAGCCTATGTTCAAACTTGATAGATTATTAAAGAAACTCCCCGGTTTATTATTATAGACACGATCAGAGCCGAGATGACTTCTAGGTATAGAGGAACGCTAGTTAGTATCCTCTTTTCCCCAGGACCTACCTTCTCTAAGTTGCTGCAGGGACCCCATATTCAATCACCTGGTAGCATCTTGGTGCTGTGTGAGCAGGTAGTATTTCAATGTATCCATACGGTGGGCCCCCAAAATAAATTTTACTGGTGGGCCCTAGGCACCTCCAGTCCGACATTGAACTCATCCAATAATTTTCTTTTTGGTCCTTGCTTTGTGCACTGGGACACAGTCATGCTGGAGCAGAAAAGGGTCTTTCCCAAACTGTTCCGACAAATTTGGAAGTGTGCAATTGTCCAAAAAGTCATCAGTATGCTGATGCATTAAGATTTTCCTTCACCAGAGCTAAGGGGCCATTGCATTGTTCCTCTTCCACCAAACTTTACAGTTGGCACAATGCAGGCAGACAGGTAACGTTCTCCTGGTATTCACCACACCCATATTCATCCAACAGATTACCAGATAGAGAAATGTGATCCATCACTCCAGAAAACACATTTCGACTCTCCAGTGGACTTTACACCACTCCATCTTATGTTTGCCTTTGTGCTTGATGATTTTATGGTTACATGCAGCTGCTCGGTTATGAAAATGTAGTATCCGAAGCCCTGGTATTACAAATTGTTTATTGTTATGCATTGTATTTCACTGTTTGTTTCCTGGCTATTACTACTAGCAAGGAATGTATGGCAAAGGTTGGCAGGAACAGGGTTAACCACTCTGTTCCTTCCCTCTTGCATACTTACCAACATTTCAGTTGGTAAAATCGGGGCACATAATCCCTGTTGCGGACCCACGCCAAACCTGCTCAGAAACACCTATTTGTGGGCTGGGTTTGCCTTAACAGTACCAATTTTCGGCAAGGAACAGCGGAAATTTGCCAGGACTGTCTCTGAAAATCAGGGACAGTCCTGGAAAATTTGGGACAGTTGGCAACTATGCTCTTGGTAAGAGTGGGCTGGTCTTGCTTCCTGCCAAGAGAGGGGGGTTCCTGTTTAGAGAAATGGTGGAGAGGACACAGACTGCAGTGCTCCTGCTCCTACAGAGGATTCTCCAGAGACAATTATCACTAACTTACCTCAAGTAAAGCTTTGAGAAGATAAAGACAAAGATAAAGGCACTGCTGTGAAGTGAGAGAATACAGCTAAGCTACCCATCACCAAACAACCACTAGGCCAGTATCACTTAAGTGCAATATTGCCACCAACCAACCTGTCTCCATATCCTTGCTGGTGCCAGAGAAGAGTTGCTCCAAACCTTGCTGCTATTGTATATATTCCAAGGTTTATGTTGTACTTTCTGAAAAGGACTTTGTTACTTTTAGCTCTTTCCTCGTTCTTCAGTACTATAACAATAGTAATATATAGTATAATATTCACTGCAATAAACCCCAGGGAGTAATGGCCTGAGGTAGGACACCGTAACACAACTATATACCTCCCAACCGTCCCGGATCCAGCAGGACAGTCCCGGATTGCAGTGGCTGTCCTGCTGTCCCGGTATGGGGAGCTATGTCCCGGTTTCTGGCAGCTGTCTCTGCGTCCATAGCATGGGATCGGCTGTCTGCTTCTTCCATCCTGCCTCCCGTCCCCCCTGCAGCTCTCTATACCTCTGGTCTGGGTGGGGGGGCGGGGCCACCCAAAGTCAGCTTTGGCTCCACCCCCTCCACACTAGAGAAGATGATACCTTCTTCCTAGCAGCAGCATCACCAGAAGGACAAGTATATGTTTTTTATTTTTTTTTAACTTTCTGTGAGGGGCACAATGTGGGCATATTACAGTGGGGCACGAATGTGGGCATATTACTGGGGGGCACGAATGTGGGCATATTACTGGGGGCATATTCCTGGGGGGCACAGCTTGTCATATTACTGGGGGCACATAACTGGGCATATTCCTGGGGGGCACAGCTGGTCATGGCATATTCCAGGGGGGCACAGCTGGTCATATTACTGGGGGCATATTTCAGGGGGGCACAGTTGGTCATATTACTGGGGGCTCAGCTGGGCATATGACTGGGGGCACATAACAGGGCATATTACTGGGGGCACAGCTGGGCTTATTAATGTGGAGCACTATGGGTACTGGGTGGGATTAGGTGTATAGTGGGTGGAGTTAGGGCGCGGCCTAGTGCTGAAAAAACCTGCCGCAGCACGCCGCACAATGTGTCCCTCTTTGTCCCTTTACAAAGTTGGGAAGTATGCAACTACACTACATCAGGGCCACTACAACTCACGCAGTGAATCCAACCCTCTACAGCGGATCCAACAGGGGCTCAATGCAGAAACCCATGCTGTGAAACACCTGGCGCATAGTTTTTCTGCTGATGTTATTGTCAGAGAAGGTTTGGATCTCTGCAGTTATGGAGTCAGCAGTGTTGGTGACTTTTATCCACTATGCTCCTCAGCACCCATTGACCCTGCTCTATAACTTTATGTCGTCTCCACTTCATGGCTGAGTTGCTGTGGATCATAAACGCTTCCACTTACAATAATACCACTCAGAGTTGATAGTGGAAGATCTAGGAGGAAGAAATTTCATGAACTGACAACAGTGACATCCTATTAGAGTACCATGCTGGAATTCAATGAGCTCTTTAGAATGACTTGTTATCAACTTTCTATCATGGCAGACTGCATGGCCGGGGGGCTGGATTTTATACACATGGGGCAATGAGACTAAAACACCTGAGTTCAATGATTAAGAGATTTGTTCTAATACTTTTCTTCATACAGCGCAACTCTTTATCACAACAATTTGCAATTATCAGGTGATTATGTCCTCTGATCCAATAATAAAGCTTCCATGCCACTGTAGTCTGCACAGAACTTTACCTGGAAAAACAGATGTTTGTGCTCCAGGGCAGCTCTTCCTATTGCAGCCATGCAAGTCACCAAACTGGATACACAGACTTTCTTGCTCCCTACTTCATCCTTCCTTTCTCCATGTTTGTCAGTCTTGTCTACTTAGATTTGCGATAGCAACATGACAGTCCACATAACAGCAGTATAATCCTATGCAGTGGGGCATTGTTAAGGGTTAAGTATTGCTAAAGAACTTGACATACTGTTATTTAGTACAATGTTGTGACTTATGCTTAAACACTTGCTTTTTCTATTTTATGTCCCATGGCAAGTATACAGGCAACTATTTGGTTAACATTTGTTCATCATTCAGGTTGTCAGGGTGATGGACCCAGGTCTGCCCTCTGTTTGGTTAGTTAATGGTATCTAGTCTGAGGAGAGCTGCAAGACATGCATTTGTGATACAAGCTCTGCAGAAAAGGACTCAAGTTCTAGAGATCTGCCATCTCTGAGACTTCAATTTAACAAAAACAGCTCTAATACTAAAGTATTTGTGGAAGAAGGAGAACAGACATCTTGAGAAGATCTAGAACTTGTAAGGCCATGTGAGATAACACCAGCAAGGTACAGGCTATTTATTGTAAGGGACCTTACTGCTGTGGGAGGCATTCATTGCTCCTGCAACACTTTGATACGGACTGGTCATTCATGACTTAATCTGCACCCGGCAGGTCAGGAACTGAAGTTGGAGTTAAAGGGGTTTTCCAGGATTTTACTACTGATGACCTATCTGAGGATAGGTCATCAGTATCTGATCGATGGGGGTCCAACACCCGGGACCCTCGTCGATCATCTGTTTGAGAAGGCACCGGCGCTCCTGTGAGCGGGAACGGCGGTGCCTTCTCAAACAGCTGATCGGCGGGGGTTTCGGGTGTCGGACCCCCACCCAGGGGCGTAGCTATAGGGGGTGCAGAGGTAGCAGTCGCTTCCGGGCCTATGAGCCTGAGGGGGCCCAAAGACCCTTGTGTCACATAAGAAGACACAGAGCGCACTAAGGGAAGGGGGGCCCAAGCTGAACTCTTATTGCAACCCACAGTTCTGATCATTGTCTCCATACTTCACTGTTCTTGCATGCTCCCTCCTGACTTGCACTCTACCCCACCATCTACCATCAAGGGCACCCCAGCTACCCCCAGGCAGGAGTCCCGTTACCAGGTTCTGTCCTGAAGGAAAGAAAGGGTGCCCTCTCCATTCACTGCACAGCCCTAAGGGGCTTGAACTGTTAGTACGACCACCCCTCTCAGGTCCATAACTACCTCTCCCATCCTCCACTGACTCCTTTCTGGAATCACTGCATATCTCCTCAGGGTTAATATTAATTTCAATGGAAAGTACAGTTATAAAAATAGTTAAAAAATAGTCAATTCTTCTGCACCCTGATCTTCAGCTGTGCATAAAATTTTGTACAAATAAATCAAAATACACGTTAATAATATGAATTGAAATTTAGAAGGTATTTTAAAATTCATCCAATATTTTATATTTCTAGGACATAAAATAGCAGGAATCTTCTTTTCTGTTCAAATTATTTTCATTACACACTATCAAGTGCACAGTCATGTGCCTGCAAAGCACCACCCTGGTAAGGAACATGCACCCCTTCTAGTGGGAAAAGCTGCCACTAGAAGGAGCATGTTACATATGAATTTATACAGCTTCCATTGAGTTTTATAGGAGCTATATAAATCTGCAGGCAGTGAGATCCCCCTAGTAGTTGGTGTAGGCAGATTAAATTCCAATTTGTGGGATCCTTAAAGGGGATCATCAATATTTAGGACTCAGAGGATACCCTTTAAAGGGTTTTCCCATCTCAGACAATGGGGGTATATCACTTGGATATGCCCACATTGCCTGATCGGTGCGGGTCCCACCTCTAGGACCCGCACATACACCAAGAACAGAGCGGGAAGGGGGTTGTTCGACCACCACCAAGCGCTCTCCTTATAGAAGTGAATGGCAATGCTTGCGCGGGCACCACTCCCATTGATTTCTATGGAGAAGACGGAAATAGCCGATTCAGCGCTTGGCCATTTTCAGGGGCCCAAAGAAATGAATGGAGGCCGGCTGCGCATGCGCAGTGCACCCTCCACGACTTTCAGGTATCAGTTCTCGATGTAGATACAGGTCCCAGAGGTGGGACCCGCACCTATCAGACAAAGGAGGCATATCGTAGCGATATGCCCCATTGTATGAAATGGGAATACCCCTTTAAGGAGTGATTTTGCTTTATCTGCATTTTGTTCTATTTTGTTGCTAGTTCATAATGTAATAGACATTTTGCAACATCATCGTGAACAGTCTGAGAAATGTGTAATAGAAAGCTATCCATCATTGCACGCAGGTCCCACCTAGCTTTTCCAGGCTCTTAAAACTGCCTGACTATGTGAACAAGGCATTTCCAGCTTCATTTATGCTGCATAAGTCATCCTGAGGTATAGGAAAGATCGGTGGGAGCAAATATACTTATAGTCATCCAGCTTTTCCAGAAACAGATATAAGTGACAGTAGAGGGTGACTTGGGGACTGATATTCACTGGGGATTTAGTGGTTTTAGGGGGTGTTGGTTTTAGCAAATGTGACTTCGGCTCAGCTGCTACATTGTATCAGATGATGCTATTGAAGATATTCAGTGTTTCCGATGCCTCTTTACAGTCAGGAAAAGCCACAGCGATGCGCTCGACCGCCATAACCGCTCCATTGTCCATTATGAGCCATAATCAGTAAAGTCATAGTTCGCTCCTTCACAATGACATTCTCTGGACACAAAAACCAGGCAACAGCTGGCCCGGCCATATTTGGCATCAACGCCAGAAGCCGTGGCCTTTTCGGAAACACATCCTCCAAAGGCCCATTGTGCTGCTGAGGCCGGATTAGGTACAAATATTCCCCACTGCCTCGGACGTTTCGTCTTAACAGTCATGCGTTATGTTCATCCTTTTATTACCACAGCAACAAACTCCCCAAACTGGACCATTTCATGAAGAGCCACAGATTCCCATTGTCTATCTCGCCACCCTCTCAATGCCGCCATTGTCTCTCCTGCCGCTGACAAGGACAAAGATTAAAGACATAAATGGTTGAGTTTCTAATGTTGGAAGGGACAGTTCAGTGCGGGAGGGTCTGTGTCTGCAGCATGGGGGACCCTCATTGTATACAGATAAACAGACTCTAAAGTCACATTGTTGTCATTCGCTCAAATTAGAATCGCTAACAGAAAGTATAGGCTCTCGGAGTAAACCGTTTACTGCAGGAAATATCTGAGCGTCCAATCACAGTGACCAAAGGCACAAAGACATGTCACCAAAGTTTAAAGGGGTTATCCACTCAAAAAACAAGCTCATTATGCAGAGGACAAGAGAAGGGGAGAGTCATTACTCACTCTGTTGCTCTCCTGGACAGTGCAGTAATAGAAAGAGTGCACCTCTCTTCCTTTCGGGACACACCCAGGTTGTTGGGAGCATCTCCTGCCGGACGGTGGTTCCTTTATCCTTGTTGGATGAATTGTGAGGTGCAAGACAGGGTCCCCTGTATCAATGATGAGGCAGTGAAGAGTAAAGTTTAAAGGGTTTCTGTCACTGGAATTTTCACTATTAAACTGGCTGACATTAGCAATGTGCTAATATCAACAGAACCTAACTATGCTATTGTGTTTATCCATGCTTCGTCTGTCAGCTAATCTTCCTATATGTCACGCAAGTCAAGGCTATATAATGCTGTCTAACACAATAAAAAAAAAACATACCTTTGTTAGTATTATCCATATTTCTTAACTTCAGAAAAATAACTTTTGCAAATTAGGTCTTAAAGTGCTAAGTGGGGCGTGTATAACTGTTATGGGAGCCCAGGCACCTCTTCTGCCAGAGCCCAAGCCCACCTACTTTAACAGCCCAAGTCTGCCTCTTTACTTGTCCCTGTACCTCTCCTTGCACTATCCAGTCTGCCCCCTCCACTGCAACGTCACAATCCTCCTACAACTCTGCATGGCTGGTCAGCTTTGTCCCTTGGCAAAATCAATTGTCTGAGCTTGCACATTGAATGCATCAGTCTCACTGTACTTGCTGCGCATGGGCCGAGCTGGGTGGAAATGTACTGGCCTTGGTACAGTCTTAAAGTAGGTTGGCTCTGGCAGAAGGTGTGTTTTTTATTGTGTTAGGCAGCACTGTATATCCTTGGCTTGGTTTACATATAGTAAGATTAGCTGACATATTCCTTTTAAAGGGGTGTCCAGGTTCAGAGCTGAACCCAGACATACCCCCATTTTTACCCAGACAGGCCCCCCCAATATTAACATCGGAACATTTCATGCTCCGATGCTCTCCCTTGTCCTGCACTGGATTGCTTGGGGCAAGGGCTTTTTTGTTTATATTATTACACTGCTAGGCGGAGGCTTCTGCCCAGCAATGTTCCCGGCTCTGATGGGCGGGCTCTCCCTATGGGGAGCCTTAGTACGTCACCTGATCTCCTAAAAAAGCCAGAGAGTGATGCTCATATTAGGGGGGGGGGGGCTGCCCGGGTGAAAATGTGGGTATGTACAGATTCAGCTCTGAACCTGGTAAAATCCTTTAACTGCTTGGTACACAGGAAATGCATAGTTACATCACAATTCTAATCGTTTTGCAGCATACACATAAAAACCTTGTTACTATGCTTGGGGACACTGTGTGTATATAAATCTAATTGAGATTCTGTTTTTTAAATGTTTCTGTGGGGATACATTAAAGGCAAGAACCTTAACCACTGGGCTATAGAGCTCAATGCTAAGTCATTGCTGAAAAACTGTAATACAAGAGAAACTTCCATGAGGTTTTTTTAACACCTCTGCAGTGCCACAGGCTGATCGCCTCCATGCCATGCCGCATTGATGCAGTCATTCATGCAAAAGGAGCCCCAACCAAGTATTGAGTGCATTTACTGTACATACTTTTCATTTGGCCAACATTTCTGTGTTTTAAAAAAAAAAAATTACAGTTGGTCTAATATAATATTCTAATTTTCTGAGATAATGACTTTTGGGTTTTCCTTGGCTATAAGCCATAATCATCAACATTAACAGAAATAAACACTTGAAAATGTTCTCTCTGTTTGTAATGACTCTATATAATATATGTGGTTCACTTTTTGAACTGAATTACTGGAAAAAAAACAACTTTTTGATGATATTCTAATTTATTGAGATGCACTTGTAAATTGCTCCATTATTCTGTATATAAATCACTATATTACAGTTCAGTGCTGCCATCTAGTGGTCTGAACTGGGATATACTAACAATGAGCCTGGAAGCCTAGTACAGGCTGTGGCTTATGTATAGAACAGGGTACTTTCCCCAGTCTCCACTGGGGGGAAGCGCGCCTGAAGAGGAAGCCCGCACTTTCGGCTTTTAACAATCTCAGATGCCATGAGTGAGGGGAACTCATTGCTGTGAGGGGAGGGGGCATGTGGCATATTCTGGGTCCATGAGGGTGCAGATCTGTGTGAGGAGCTTTATGGGGTGTAAATCTGTGAGGGACGGCCAGAATCCACAGAATGTAACTGTGTTGTTAATACAAGATTTGGGGCCCCACTTTTGATTTTGCCCAGGGCCACATTTTGTCTAAAACCGACCCTGCAGGGTACCACTGCAATTGACCTTAAAGTAAAAAAATCGGGTACATGATTCTATGACATTGCTAAGCTAGCCCGTCAACACATTGTACAATCGCATGTGCAATACCCCAGAAAGACAACTGCAAAGTGTTAAGGGGTTCTGCGGGCATGTCATTTGATTAGTGGACAGTGCTAACCCATGGAGGGAAGCTCTTTTACATAGTACTTACTTGATCCCCCGATGGAGCCATCTTTGCTGCACTGGTGTGTGTTGCGGGCTCTTCTGCCTGGGTCCCGATTGGATGTGGCCACTTCTGTTCAAATGCATTATAGTCAAGACAAATGGTTGGAGAACCCCTTTTATTACCACTGACAAAGTTAAGGGGGTTATCCAAATCCTAAAATGCCTCCCCATATGCCCAGGCCCCTGACAGAGGTTGTACTTACCTGGCTCCCAGGCAACCGCGTTGCTTCTGATGCCCTTTCTTTTGCTGTAACATCACTGAGTAGCTGATCCATGTACTGCGACATCATTGTGCACATTACCCAACTATTGTGACATCACTGTACATTATATACCGTGACATCACTGTGAGCAAAAGACAAATGTGTATGGCCAGCTTAACTTTTTTACGAAACACCTAAAACTTTTTATTATGATGTTTTTAGAGATTTTTTCTTTTTTTGTTTTACTTTTGAAAAACTGTACAAAAAACTTTTTCTTTGTAAACTTTTTCTTTTGTAAATATGCAAACAGACACAAAAATAAATTATTAAAATGGGTTCCCTATTTTACTTTGGTAGTTTTGATATATAATATGTATAGTTTTGCATAAACTGGGCAACTATTATGATGGTCTCGGTTGGAGGGGTCTTTTTTTTCTTTTATTATTCTTTCACTTTTACACTGTAACTTGGAAAATCCAAAAGAGACCCAGTTACAGGGCAAAACAGCCGCCTATGGGGGCATTGTATACTGATCACGGTCTGCTAAAAATCGAGGAGCTCTGTTCTGCCCTCAGACACACTTATTGAGCTCTATCTACTGAGAAAATGAGAAGGCAGAAGTGGTATTAAAAAACTTCTGTCTTCTCCTTGGTGTCCCTGGCTGTCACTGACTGGGGACCCAACCTGCTCCTGATAGATTGCAGGAGCTTTAAAGTATAACTTCCGTTTTATTTTTATTTGTGTAATGTATGGTGCAGTGATACTGATCATTTTTGTAATATACTTTAATTACTGAAATCATACATTTCTATTAGAAAAATAGCTCTAAAGTGGCCCATTTGGAGCCTTAGCAACGCTCCTCTGTCTTCTGTTTACATAACAGTGGAGACTTGCTAACACTGACTGTGTTATGTAAACAGAAGACAGAGGAGCCAAAATGGGCCACTTTACAGCTATTTTTCTAATAGAAATGCATGATTTCAGTAATTAAAGTAGATTACAAAAATGGTCAGTACCACTGCCCCTATATATTAAACAAAAAAAATAGAATGGCATTTACACTTTAATCCATACATGTAGGTTGCTCTGGATTAAAGCACATGTACGGTGCTTGGTCATTATGAACTTAAAGGGGTTTTCTGATTTGCATCAACATTCTTTTCAATCATTTATGAAGGTAGCTGTCATTTTGTAATGTATTTATTTTACCTTTATTGCTCTGGGCTGTGGTCACATTACCATGTCCATATAGCTGTATATTTCCTGTGGTGTTATGTCCATGGGTGTTTCAGTGACAGGGGAGTGTCTATGTAATTAGCTGGGTGGGAGGAGCTATAAACTAGCTGGGTGTTGTTAGGGGCAGTGATAGGGGAGTATCTATGTAATTAGCTAGGTGGGAGGAGCTATAAACTAGCTAGGTGTTGTTAGGGGCTGTGCAGGAGGGGTGGCAGAGAAAGGATCATGGGTTTGGTTGGATACAGCAACAAGAAGTGCTACATACAGGATGTACTCAAACCAGAGAGATTTGTTTCCATTGTGAAACTGGGTCAGGAGAGTCCAAATAGAGAAAGAAAAAGCATAGCGGAGCTGTACATGGAAGTAAGCAACTACATAGGCATATGTATGAAAAACCATAGTAATCCCAGAAAACCCCCTTAAAATGTCCTAAGCCCTCCATCTGCAGCTCCCTTGTTGCTGTGTTATATTCCTCTCTGATCATGTGATTTTCTGCAAGGTTTTCTGCCATTGTATATTAATTAGTGTATCAGTAATTTAATTATTCCCTCTATTATACTTTCCCCTCATCCTCCTTTCTTATCGAGGATAATGGGTTTTGTTTTCCTCCTTTGATCCCGGTTTCCGCTTTGTTCTTATCTCTTGTTCTCATTTGAACACTTCAAATGTCGGAATTACAAAGACAAAATATGTTCCTGGAGTAATTCCCCAGAAACAGCTGGATAGATATCAGAAGATCTTCGCAAAGTGACGTCCCCTGTATAGCTGCCATCATACTGGAGTGGCAGCAAGTATTCAGCATATGGAAGAGGGCATCCAGGTCCACTGTTTTTAGGGTCTTGAAGTCTTTAAAGGGGTTGTCAGTTATTTTTTTGTCCTTTGTATGTTTCTAACTAGTCAAATACAACAGCTTTTCCATACACTTTCTGCTTCTAAAGCTGCTGGTTTCTCAGGTTTCAATGGGAGTCACATGACCTGTGATGTCAGCTTCCCTCCCTGCTAATCTTGTATTTGTGGACCAACGTCATTGTGCTGGCCACGCCCCCCTGCATTGCCGGGCTCCTGCTATCTGCTCTCTCCCTGGATTCTTTCAGATAAAACATTAACCCCTTCAGCCAGAACACACTGAAGGCTTTACAACAGCAGCTGCAGGTGTAAAGAGACATAGGATCTGCTCTCCTCACTCTACAGACACAAAGCTGATACTGGGGCTGATCTGCAAAATATTGTATTGTACAAGAACAGGTAGGAGGAAGATCCTGTGTGTATCAGCAGTGTCATTGTACAACTGGGACTTGTAGTCCTACACATACAACATGCTGCAGAGTATTCCAGCAGACATGTCACTCAGGGCAGCATTTGCAGAGCAGGGGGGGGGAGGGGCAAAGATTGTTATTACTGCAGGTAAATAAAGAACAGAAGAGAAACAGGGAAATGTGGAAACATAGATTTTTTTTTCCCTAAAACTTGCTTAACTTAGTTATATATTGCTGCCCATCAGATTTAAAGTACTATATATTTTTTTTTTCATAACTTGGACAACCCCTTTAAAGGACCAGTAACATTGAGTGGCTAATATCAGTCACATATATGGAAGTAAATGTCTCTGCAGGTTCTCAGCCCTGGAGACAAGTGACATAAAGTAGTGATCATGGGGGCCAGGGAGGTGTCTACACAACCTGTCATTCATCTAATTGAAGAACACTATCAACAGGCTCTTCCCAGTCTGTAGTCAAATTCATATTTTAATTTTTCACTGACCTGTACTGTCTGCATTTTCCGTGGACGGCACACATACCCATTGATTTTAATTAGTTTGTTCACACATCAGTATTTTTTTACTGATCGTAGGTTGGTGAAAAAAATCACCGAGACATGCACCATGTTGGTCAATGATGTGGACAAAACACGCCCATTAAAGTCTATGGGTCTGTAAAAATGGCATACGTGTCGGTCCAGGTTCATTTTTTCACTGACCACTTGAAATTAAAATTTGCAGCGCAGATTTTTCTTTTTTGCAATGGTAAAGGTGAAATCCGCTGCTGGAGCACTCTTCTCTGAAATGTTCGCACAACTCACTGGACCACATTGCTGGACTGGCATTACGCTCCTGTACATGTGCAGTAAAGACTTAAAGCCAGGGGTAGTACAGAAATGCGAGTGAATGGAGCCTGTGTGGGATCTCATGAGCCCAGATGTGAGAGGGCCATATGTCCCGGAGCGGTACAGATCGTGCGCAAGGGAGCGCACAGCATCATAGATTACAATGATGCTGTGCACATCGGGCCACCCGCTGGACTATTGTCCTGCACTCTTATGGCCATAGGAGTGCAGAACAATAGTCCCGCGGGTGGCCCGACGTGCACAGCCTCATTGTCATCTATGATACTGTGTGCTCCCGTGCGCACGATCTATACCGCTCCGGGACATATGGCCCGCTCACATAAGCGCATACGGTCATGTGCAAGGGCCCTAAAAAAATAGAACATGTCCTATTCTTGTCGATATCATGGACAAGGATAGGACTGGTCTGCTGAGGGCCAGACCTGAAAAATGTACTGTGAACAGTTTTAATGTTATAACCAAGGTGACTAGTTCCCTTTAAGAGGGTTAAAATGAGGCCGTCACTGGGGTTAATACTTTAAAGGGGTTATCTTTCTAATTAAATAATAAAATATCAGGAGTAATGCACACCATTACTTTAACTATATCAATGCAAAAAAACTTGCACCCAGTGTAAATTTTACCCAATACTCACATCTCTGCTACTCTGCCCTCTTCACTTTCTATGGGTGGGCAGCAGCTGGTCCCACATGACAATCAAGCACCTGCATCTCCCAGGAGTACATTGCAGTAAGTTCTTGTTAACCCCTTCCTCCCCTGCATAGAAAATAATATAAATAATATCTCACACACAGCCCCAGTGACACTAACAAACAATAGCACTATGGAGTACAATGACCCCATTTCTTTCTTCACTGTCTAGAGAAAGAAATAGATATAAGAGCTAAAACAGGAAAATGTAACATACATAAAAAAAAACCTACCAATATTTTTTTATATGCAGTAATACTTCATTTGAAATCCCTTTAAGTGGGGCTCGTTAGGTATTACTATGAGAATGGAATTATAAGCACTTTCTGAGGACCACTAGGAGGGTACTGGGAGACTGGTAGTATGGGCATTACTATTAATCTGCAATTTTAGAGACTAATATGTGTACTGTCATCACATATTAAGAATATGCTCTGAACCTACTATGAAGCGGATTCAAAAGCGGTATTGCGGGTAACGTCTCTTTTCCTTTTCTCTTTATAATGGCTACTTTCACACGACCGTTGTGTTTTGCTGATCCGCAAAAAAAACAGATGACGTCCGTATGGCATCCGTTTTTTTGCGGATCCACTGTAACAATGCCTATCCTTCTCCGCAAAATGGACAAGAATAGGACATGTTCTATTTTTTTTGCGGGGCTACGGAACGGACATACGGTTGCAGATAGCACACAGTGTGCTGTCAGCATTTTTTGCTGACCCATTAAAATGAATGGGTCCGCATCCCATCAGCAAAATATGCGGATTGGAGGCCGCAAAAACAACTGTCATGTGAAAGTAGCCTAAAGGGGTTTATTACCTTTTGCCTCAGTCTTCCATGGCTCCTGCAGGTGTTCAGATTATCTAGAAGATGCCTGTCCGGATATTTCATTAGGAGAAGCAGCGGCCTCTGTATTAACACAAGTGGATTCTAGAGGCAGAAGAGCTGCGAACATAAAACATCACTAGAAATAAATATGAGCCATAAAATCCTTGCAGTTTATTGCCACAAGCAGAGATGACTAATGGGCGCCTGGTAATGGCCTCTCCCGCAGCAGCCGATGGGGATTTTACCACCAGAGTAGGGAAAACTTTTACTTACACATGTAATCTGTTCAATAGAAGATAAAACACTAAACTATCAGGAGTTAAAGGGGACATATCATCCAAAAATTACCAATTTATAGTTCTTTTTTGGAACAGCAGATTTGTACCTATGAAACTGGCTGACCTGTTACATGTGCGCTTGGCAGCTGAAGGCATCAGTGTCCCATCTTCATATGGGCCCACATTGCTGAGATAAATGAAGTTTTAATATATGTAAATGAGCCTCTAGGAACAACAAGGGTGTTGCTCTTACTTCTGGAGACTCAGCTCTCTCTGCAACTGCCATGCGTTCTCCACTAACATTGGCAGGGCCAGGCAGTTTATATGTGATCATGCCTGGCCCTGTCAATCAAAGTGCAAAGGGAATGGACGTTCCAGAGAGAGCAGAGCCATTAGGTGTAACAGCAAGGCACCCGTTGGTCCTAGAGGATCATTTGCTTAGATTAAAACTTCATTTTTCTTAGTAATGCAGAAAACATATGAACATGGGACCAACACAGATGTCTTCGGCTGCCAAGTGCACATGGAACAGGGCAGCCAGTGTCATAGGTGCAAATCTGCTGACAGATGCCTTTTAATACTTGAAGTTGAAGAGATCACTTGAAGAGATCACTTTTCAGCATTCACTGCATACACAAGGGGTAAGACCACCAATCATCATTCCATTCCAATTGAATGTGCCCATATAACAAAAGGCTCTAGGTCTTACACAGGTAATTATAGACCAGTAAGCTTAACTTTTGCTACAGGAAATGTTTGAAGGACTCTTAAGGGACTATATTCAGGAGTGTAACTCCTTCAACAATAGAATATCGGTCCCCAGTACATGAAGCTCCCTCCCGAAGTAAGTTGTGCACCCCGAGCACAACATCAGATAATGGCAGAAGCACTTCTTCACGGAGAGAGACCAGGCCGCTGCACCTTCTCGCCAGAACCATCCATCAGGAGCTGGAACAGAATCAGAA
The DNA here is from genome assembly GCA_900303285.1 of Rhinella marina. Classification (NCBI taxonomy): domain Eukaryota; kingdom Metazoa; phylum Chordata; class Amphibia; order Anura; family Bufonidae; genus Rhinella; species Rhinella marina. The sequence continues at coordinate 10,795 of ONZH01025490.1, read as the reverse complement.
CAGGTAAGTGTAAAAAAAATGTGAAACTCCAGGCGCTGCACTAGTGTCTTGTAAAATGGTATTTATTGGTAAAAATCATTAAAATTATAAAATAATATAAGATAAAACCTGAGAGAGGCAGGGTATGTGTAGCTATTTTATTTTTATAATTTTAATGGGTTTTACCAATAAATACCATTTTATAAGGCACCAGTGCAGCCTGGAGTTTTAAATTTTTTTTACACTTTACCTCTTCTATATACAGGAGTGTGTGACTGTTAATAATATCATACGTGATAACCAGCATGGGTTTACTAAGGATAGAAGTTGTGGCAGCTGTGGATGTAGTGTTTGTAGATTTTGATACTGTCAAAATCTTTTGATACTGTCCCTCATAGACGTTTAATAGGTAAAGTAAAGTCTATAGGCTTAGAAAGTATAGTTTGTAATTGGATTGAAAACTGGCTGTGGACCGTGTCCAGCGAGTCATGGTCAGTGATTCCTATTCAGAATGGTCCCAGGTTATAAGTGGTGTACCTCAAGGTTCAGGCGAGGCATAGGACTGGCTTCTCCAATCTCCTCTCTGGCAGAAGAAGGGTTTGATGCTGAGGAAAGGCCTGAGCTAGCTGTCCCTCATTCTCTTCAGAAGGCTGGTAACCTGGTCCAAGGCTGGTGATCCAGGGTCTGTGGCACAGTATCCCCGTGTCAGCAACTTCTTCTTGTCACTCAATAGTCTTGCAGCACTGGTCCCTGACTGCAGAACACGAGTTGAATTTTCACAACAGCTCAAGTGTTAGAAGTTGTTGTTCCCTCCACATCATAGATTAAAAAAACAGCATGGCAATGTCAATTCTGCTGCTTCTAAAGCGAGCATATTGTCATGTGTTAAAACAGTTTTCATTTTGTGGGACAGGGATGTTATATTACCACCTTACAAAGCTTTGGTGCAGCCTAATCTGGAATACGAAGTTCAGTTCTGGGCACAAGTTTATAGACAGGATGCCCGGGAGCTGGAAAAAGTACAAAGAAGAGCAACTAAAGTGATAAGGGGCAAGGAGGGTCTTAGTTATGGAAAGAGTAAAAGAATAGACCTGTCTAAGAGGGGTGTTTATTGGCTTCTATAAACATATAAATGGTGTACAAAAAAAAAAAAAAATGGTGAAAAGCTGTTCCATGTAAAACCAGTTCCAGGTAAAATCCCCTATAAGACACGGGTGCACTGTCTCCATCTGGAGAAGAAAAAGTTCAGTTTCCAAGAGACGTTAAGGCTTCTTTACTGTAAGAACTGTGAATCTGTGGAAAAGTCTACCTCAGACATGATCACAAGTGGATGGATTATTAAGGCTAGTTTCACACATATGTCAAAGAAATCCAGCAGGCTGTTCTGGGAGAGAAGTCTGGCAGAGTTCTCTGAATCTGGCATAGCCGGATAGTGCCACATGCCCGCCGGACCCCATTCTCTATAGTGGCATTTGTACAGACAAAAAACGCTGGGTACATTGTGTGCGTTCTTATGCCAGGAAGTGTCCGCATCCCGCCCCATCCTGCTATGGCCATTGGGGCCCAGTGGGCATGTCGCACTGGCTATGCTAGATCCAGAGAAATCCAGAAGGATGTTCTCTGCCAGAAAAGCGTGTCGGATACTGGATCTCTCTCCCCTTTCCTAAAATTCACATCCCCACCCATCCCTTGGTTGAACTCGATGGACTGATGGTCTTTTTAAAGGGGTTGTCCCACAAAGAATATTCTACAGTTTTCAAACCAGCACCTGAATGTGAATCCTTTTGTAAGTGTATGTAATTAAAGATTTTGCATAGCTGCTGAGCTATTCAATAAAATATATCTATATAGCGACACCTGCTGTTTGTTCTTTATCTTATTTATTTGTCCTGCTCACTGATAAGGCCGCACATGCTCCGCTTCATGCTTCAACTGCCTTCTAGGTAGAGCTGAGACACACCTCCTGAGCTGCAGCAGAAAAGACACTCCCCTTGAGCTGTCAGCTGGTTCTAGCTTTATTAGATAGAGTTTGTCATGTACTTTATGATGTCTGATTTTCAATGTTTACCTTAATCATGAGATAACCCCTTTAACTATGTAACTATGTAACCTCTATTATAAATTTAAAGACAAATGGCATAGCATTCACCATTGACAATAGGTGAAAGACATAGGTCACCCCCCCCCCTGTACAGTGACCTCTTCAAATATCAAAGAGCATGCCCACAACTCTCTTCCATAGATATCAATAGAGGTCGCTCACTAAAGTCCAATGTTTCACACGCCAGTCTTAGTAACAACCTCATTGGAGGAGGATCCATCAAGAGGCGCACGCAGGTGACAACCCCTGTACATGCTGTAATAACTGCCATACTGATTGTCAGCTTTTCCAAAAAGAGAATCAGAAACATCAGAGGAGACTGCATGACTTATATTTACTGGGGGTTCATTTATTTTAGGGTTCCTTATTGTAATGAAGATGCACTAAAATAATAACCGGTTTTCAGTCTTAGGCTACTTCCACACTTGCAGTTGTATTTTCGTTCCGGCCGCCTCTCAGCAGGGGTTAACGTGCTACAGTCAATGGGGCCGGAGAGCAGTTCCGGCCCCACACGTGCACTTGCGGTAGCACGGATCCGGCTGGCTGTTCACCCACCGGAACAGCCTGCCGGAGCCCTGCGCCGCAAGTGTGAAAGTAGCCTTATACAATTGGATCAAGGTCTTTTTTATCATTTATCTGACAAGTGATGAAACATCTCAGGAACACCCTACACTTTCCCAACCTGACTGGCATTTATGCCAAACAGATACTTTGTAGCGCTGGAACTAGCAAAACAAGGGAAACTTAAAGGAAACTGATGCCCAAAGATGGATACACTGAAGTTATACGACACATCATGCTTTATCCAATAAATTAAGGAGGCCTATAGATATAGCAATTTCTGCTGTCTTCAGCTGTAAACTATGCCAATGTCCTGCTTACCATGGGTTAATCTACATTAGTAAAATGCTATTGATAAGCATCACTCTCCTTAGTATGGGTCATAGTCTTATAGAATGTCACAAAGTAGCCCCAGCTACTGCACTTCAACTTTAGGGTCTCCTGCTCTCATGAAACTACAAGTTCCAGCATGCCCGTATAGCCCCAACTGGAATCTATTTGGCTCATGCTATATTAAACTGGGATCATGAGGCTGGCACATTGTAACAAAAAGCTGGGCTGAGCAACCTGTTTTGTCAACACGATATGTAGCAGTGAAGAATGTGTGGCTGGCAGCGGTGCTGGCACAGCCTGGGACGTCTCAGGTTTATATATTATATAGAGGTATACACAGAAGTGTGCTTACTGTTTTAGTTAATACTCGTATTTCCCATGAAATAACATGTCTGAAACATGTTTTCTTAGATGCGGTGCTGTTCCTCTTTTATTCCTCCTGGAAATGTATGACTACATTGATAACTTTGTGTTATTATTCCCCTTATCCAAGGAGTATGTTCCTATATATAGTCTCATACTATCTGCACTGATTGTGTAGTGTCAGACTGTGCAGGTACACAGCCCAATGTATTCATGTATTTCAAGTAGGAGTCACAGTGTAGCAGAAATAGCAAAGCTTTCAAATATAATTTTTCAGGTTAGCCAATAAACGTATTGATGGTGCCTTCCAGTTCTCAGAAACCGAGAAGACTCTGGTTGGGCCAAACTGTATAACAACCGGACAGTCTCAAGAATTATATTATGAAGCATGTATCTACAGGTAAGACATATACAGTACAGAAGTAAACCCACCGACAGATCACAGGAACTGAATGATGGTAAATGGATGACAGCACAAATATAATAAGAAGATGACAGTTAGCCAATGGAGCAGACAGAGGATGCTGACGGTATACAGATAGAGAGCGGATGAATGATGGTAAACAGAAATAAAGGACACTGACAGACACTAACCCAAATCTATAATGCTATCCCAGAGAGATACCAAGAATGATCTATAACGCAAAGACACATAAAAAAATCAAACTCCACAAACAGACAATTAACAAAATCCACAGATAAACATCAAACTTTAATGATGGGAGAAATGAAGGGGCTGAAGGACTATAGGTACCAAACAACATTGACTTGTTTTTTGCAGGACAAGTTGTACTTTCCAACGCCACCATTTAATATTGCATATGATGTAGTGGGAATCGGGAAAAAAAATTCAAAATCGGGTGAAATTGAAAAAAAAAGCAATTTCGCCACAGTTTTACGGGTTTTTTTTTTATTTACGGCGTTCGATGTGCATTAAAACTGACCAGTTACTTTGATTCTACAGGTCAGTATAAATCCGGCGATATCTAATATGTATAGTTTTTCTTGCGTGTTGATAGTGATAAATTAATTATAAAGTTGGAATTTCTTTTTTTTTTTCGTCGCCATATTTTGACCCCTATAACTTTTTGGTATTTATGTGTACGGAGCTGTATGGGGGCTCATTTTTTGCGAGGCGATCTGAACTTTTCCTTTTTACTATTCTGGGGTGTGTATGACTTTTCGCTCACTTTTTATTTTTTTTAATCTTTTTTTCGTTTTGCTGTTTTTTGTATGGGAAAGAAATTTTTATATTTTTATTATATGGGCGTTTTCGCACAATGCGATACCCATGATGTGTAATTTTTTAATTTTTTTAATACTTTTATTTTGGGGAAAGGGGGGTGATTTGAATTTTTATGTTTTTTTATTTTAAAAAACTTTAATTATTTTACACTCATCTGATTGCTTATATCATAGACTCTAATGCAGGGCTCCATAGGAAAGATTATGCAGCAGCCTCCTGTCATTCACTATGACAGGGGCTGCTGCAGACACGCTGTGGCTCCTCCGATCACCACACGGGGGAGCAGGAGCAACACTAGAAGCGCGCGCTTCCGGTGTTACGTGCGCTCAGATGCCGTGGTCAGGATTGACCACGGCATCTGAGGGGTTAAATGTCCGTGATCGGCATTACTGCCGGTTGCGGACATCAGCTGCAGGTGTCTGCTGTATGAATCAGCAGTTCATCCGCGGCTATGGCGCCCACTCTGCTTAGGAGCAGGCGCCATCTGTAAAGACCCGTCCAGCACCGAACTAGTACGGCGCTGGGCGGGAAGGGGTTAAAGGAAGGCTAACCAATCAAGAACACCTCCCTAAGGGCTTGTTCACACAGCCATTGTGCACCCCGCATCACGGATCGCGGACCCATTCACGGAGATGCGGTGCCGTGGTACTTGTTCTATTTTTTTACAGTGCGGACAGTCGGATGCAGATTGCGGATCCCATTGAAGTGAATGGGTCCGTGATCCGCATGCGGAAGCACCACAGTAGGTGCCCGTGCAAATTGCGGTCCGCAGCACGGCCACACAACACCCGTGTGAACAAGCCCTAAGGCTGACTTCACACTTCAGTTATTTGGTCAGTTATTTCCATGAGTAAGGCTACTTTCACACTAGCGTTAAAGTCTTCCGGTATTGAGTTCCGTCATAGGGGCTTAATACCTTAAAAAACGCTTCAGTTTTGTCCCCATTCATTGTCAATGGGGAAAAAATCTGAACTGAACAGAACGGAATGCTTCAAAATGCATTCCGTTCAGTTTAGTTGTGTCCCCAGACCGGAGAGCAAACGGCAACATGTTGTAGTTTGCTTTCCATCCTGGGGATCCGGTGAAATCCGTGAGCAGGTGGTCAGTGAGGCATCCGTGAAGCTGTCCGTGAAGGTTCCGCGTTGGGTACGTTTTTCGGATCAAGATAGGATCTGCATCTGTGCTAAAAAAAAAAATGTAACCACGGACCGTGATGAAACTCTGATGTCTGAACACACACATTCAAATGAATGGGGACGTGTGCTGCCTGTGGAGAACACGTACAGCACATGTCCATGAAACACTGACGTGTGAATGAGGCTTAACTAACCAGATAACTGAAGTGTGAACTTAAAGAGGACCTTTCATGTGTCCTCACACTGCCAACTAACTAGCAGTTTTTACAGGGCATGGGCCGGGGAGTTGGGGGCACTTACAATTTTTTCGGGGCGCAGCTCTGTTGGCCCGCTGCGCCCCTGTGAAGATCCGGCACGCGCTATGCAAATTGCATAGCATCGGTACAGGGAGGAGGAGACGCCAGGGATTCTCAATGGGCGTCTCCTTCTCCCTGGCTGTAGCACTGTCCAATCACAGTGGGGGGCGTCACAGTCAGGGAGGAAACCTTATTTATGGATATAGAGATATATATTTACTGATTTATATCTCTATATACATATATATCTATACATACCATCTATATGTATGTATGTATATAGAGATATAAATCAGTAAATATATATATATATATATATATATATATATATATATATATTAGGGATCAGCCTTTGAATCAGCACACAACAGCCTTTTCTTTTGGTTTCAAAAACCCAGCAACGAAAACAGTCTTTTATTCTTGTCAAAAAACAAAAAACAAAAACCATATGAGAATTCCCAGAAGGTCTACAGAAACATGTTTTATACAATACAGGCAAGTTATAACAGTACCGTAACCTCACAGGGTGGTTGTGGACTTTACTCTGTCCTCAGTCCTTAGTCCCTCAGACACTGCAAGCTCCAGCTCTCACCTACAGCATTCCATATTCAGAGTGAGGGCCTCCACCCCTCCAGCTGGGGCTGCTGGCTGTTAAATAGGCCAGGTAACACCGGGCCTGGACCATGGGGAGTAGTCACCCACCCAGCACTATGACTACTCCCAGTAAGAGCTGTCCCGGATCAGCTGTTCACAGCTATACTAAATAGTATTAGTGTCAGCCACCTACTGTTGCTGGCACCTTGAAAAAACTGGCTCTTACTTCACCGAAGCCAGGAACCTCGGTGACACGTACCTCCCATCTACCAGGACCCCTTGTGCCTTTCTACATATCCCCCCCCTCTGCCCAAAACCGGGGGTCTGGGCAACTTCGGCGAACATGCAGTGTACCCTTGACAAAGCATCTGCATTACCTTGTAACCTGCCTGGCCTGTGCTCTACAGAAAATGTAAACTCTTGAAGAGCCAAAAGCCAGCGGTTGACCCAGGCATTATTACCCTTTTTCTCCCTTAGCCATTTCAAAGGGGCATGATCCGACACCAGTTTAAACCTCTGCCCCAGGAGGTAGTATCGGAGGTAATCCAGCGCCCATTTAATGGCCAAGCATTCTTTCTCGATTACCGTATAATTTCTTTCTGCCGGGGACAGCTTTCTACTAAGATATGTTACAGGGTGTTCTTCTCCATTTATTACCTGAGACATCACTGCACCTAACCCTACCTCGGATGCATCAGTTTGAATAACAAATTCTCGGGAGAAGTCTGGTGCTACCAAAACTGGCTGTCTACAGAGGGCTAACTTAAGTTTCTGGAAGGCCTCTTCAGCCTCTGGGGATCACTTGACTATGGTCGACTTCCCTCCTTTGGTTAGGTTAGTCAGGAGTACTGCTGTTTCAGCGAACTTGGAGGCAAATCTCCTATAATACCCCACAATACCGAGAAACGCCTTGACCTGCCTCTTGGTAAGTGGGCGGGGCCATCCCTGGATCGCTTCTATTTTATTTAGTTGGGGCTTTATTTCTCCTCTTCCCACTATGTACCCCAAGTATCTCGTCTCTTCCATTCCCATGGCACACTTACTTGGGTTTATAGTGAAACCGGCCTTTCTCAGTGCCTCCAGGACGGCTTCTACTTTACTAAGGTGACTCTGCCAATCATGACTGAAAACTATTATGTCATCCAAGTAAGCTGCTGCATATTCCCTGTGTGGCCGTAAAATCTGGTCCATAGCCCTCTGGAAAGTGGCTGGAGCCCCTTGTAACCCAAACGGTATTCTAATATATTGGAAGGACCCTTCCGGGGTGGAAAATGCTGTCTTCTCCCTAGATTCTTTGGATAATCGAATTTGTCAATAGCCCTTGGAAAGATCTAAGGTAGTCATATAGCGAGTGGGTCCTAGCCTCTCAATAAGCTCGTCTACCCGGGGCATCAGGTACGCGTCTACCTTAGACACTTCATTTAATTTTCGGTAGTCATTACAGAATCACCACTCTCCATTGGGTTTAGGGACTAACACAATGGGACTGGACCAGCCACTTCTAGATTCCTAAATTACCCCCAGTTGTCTCATCCTCTGGACCTCCTTAGAAACGATCTCCCGGCAGGCCTCGGGAATCCTATATGGTTTTAGATTTACCCTCACCCGGGGGTCTATACTAATCTCGTGTTCCACTACAGTGGTCACCCCCGGGGTTTCTGTAAACAAGTCCTTATTTTGCTGCAACAGGGGCTTACATTGGTATCTCTGGGAGGGGGACAGTGTTTCTGCAGTCTTTACCTGATCCACTGTGGTGTCGGATTGAGTCATCAGACAAGCAGCCCCAGGAGGATCCCTATCCCTCCATGGTTTAAGCAAGTTGATGTGGTAAATCTGATAGGGCTTTCTCCTACCTGGCTGATACACCCGATAGTTCAGGAATGCCAGGAATTTGCTCTCCACGGTGGGCACCAAAACTCAGGGGAGCACCCAGGAATTTTTTCTAGGGGGGGTCCGAAAAAGGAAAAGGGGGTGTGGCATCTTGTGGGCAGGGCTATTTTTGTGACACGCCCATATATCAAACATACTATTGGAAGAGTAAAGTGCGGCGCGCACAGCGCGCCGCGGCGAAAATAGGCCCCGCCCATTATTATAAGCCCCTCCCATATCTAATAGGCCACTCCCAACATACACTACAGCTGAAATATGGTTGAGGCCCAGTTCTATACATCATATGGAGAGGGGAGGACGTGTCCTGGCTGCACTGCCTGCTTCACATTAATACAATATGCAACAGTAGGCTACAGCCAGGAAGATCCTCCGCTCTCCTCCCTCCCCAGATCCTGCTCCAGGCCTGAGCGTGCTCCCCCCCACCATCTGCCCACCTGCCTGTGCCCTTCTGACCCCCTTTGGTCATCCTCACCCAGCTCTGAAATCCTCCTTCTGTAAAATGGCAGAGGGAGGAGCCGGAGCATCTCCTCTCCTACACAGCGCCCCATACCTGTTTACATCCAGTGATGTCACCTTTGTTGTAGACATTCTCTTTCCTCATCTTCTCCATTCGGACCAGACCGCCATGAAGATTTTTCAGCCATCTCTCGTCTCTGCAGAGATACAAACAGACATTAGTTTCCCACATTTCCATCATCTTTACATCTTCTGAAAACCTCATCCTGCCACCCCCAATACTGTGCCCGCTGTGCTCCCCAATACTATACTGCAGAAACTGTTCCCTGAAAATACTACTACCCACACAGGATAGTGCCCCTACAACAGTTAATTGGCACACAGTGCTCTAAAAAATAACTGCACCTACACTAATGATATTATGCCAGGGTGCCCCCCAAAAGTAACAGTGCTCCCCAAATCCCACCAATAGAATAATTATCTGCTAGACCCACACTTAGTAGTAATGATGTCCCATACTAGACATCAATGTTCCCCCATAGCCCCCCAGTAGTAGTAAAGCTCACAATAAATACCCACAGCTTAGTGCCCGCAGTTGAGCTAATGTCCCCCATAATGTATACCCAGTATAAAATACCACCTATATAGTCCCCAGTAAATGCCTCATATGCTCCTCTCCCCCATAGTGTTCCCATAATATGCCCTTCTTACTGCCCTTCACATCCCTTATAGTGCTCCTCTCCATAACGTGCCAGTAAAAATTGCCCACTTAGTGCCAGATGCCTAGTGCCCCCTATAATTTACCAGTAAATAATGGCCCCTTAGAGCCACCAGATGCCCCCATAGTGCCTGCAAATGATGCCCCTATAGTGCTGCTCTGCCCTAATAGTACCTCCATAATGTGACAGAAAAAATTACCCTTAGTGCCAGATGCCATAGTGCCCCCCATAATGTGGCAGTAAAAAAGTGACTCTTTAGACCACCAGATGCCCCCAAAATGAGGCCCCTATAGTGCCACACATGCCCCATAGTGCCAATCTCCTCTATCGTGCCCCCTATAATGTGCCAGTAAACAAAATGCCCCTTTAGAGCCACCAGATGCCCCCATAGTGCCCCCAATTATGCCAATATAGTGCCAAATGCCAGTAAAGAAATGGACAGTACAGGGCAGGGGCACGGTACAGGACAGGGAGGCAAGTACAGGGCAGAAAGCATGGTAAGGGAAGGGAGCACAGTACAGGGCAGGGGCACGGTACAGGACAGGGAGGCAAAGTACGGGCAGAAAGCATGGTACAGGCAGGAGGCACAGTACAGGGCAGGGGGCACGGTAGAGGACAGGGAGGCACGGTACAGGGCCAGGGGGCACGGTGCAGGCCAGGGGGGCACGGTGCAGGCCAGGGGGGCACGGGGCAGGGCAGGAGGGCACAGTACAGGGCAGGAGGGCACGGTACAGGGCAGGAGGGCACGGTACAGGGCAGGAAGCACGTACAGGGCAGGAGGCACGTTACAGGGTTACAGGGGGGGCAAGGTACAGGCCAGGGGGGCACGGTACACGGGAAGGAGGGCAAGGTACAGGGCAGAAAGCATGGTACAGGGCGGGGCAAGGTACAGGGGAAGCACGGTACAGGAAGGAGGCACGTTACAGACAGGGGGCACGATACAGGGCAGAAAGCATGGTACAGGGCAGGGGGCAAGGTAAAGGGCAGGGGGCAAGGTAAAGGGCAAGGAGGGGGAGACAGAAAGTGGTACAAGGGAAGGGAGAGGGCAGGAGGCGTTACGGCGGGGGCAAGGTACAGGGCAGAAAGCATGGTACAGGGCAGGGGCAAGGTACAGGGCAGGA